>JAOTRH010006749.1:0-23637 GCA_034768845.1 Heliamphora exappendiculata
AACACCCTCGGTAGGCGGCGAATCATTCTTAAGGAAACTGCGATTGCAGGACTCGGTTTGCAAGTTATATTCATGTTATTTCTGTTATTTTATTTTCCTATAATTTTAGATTATTATAATTGTTAAAAATTAATAAAGATGTATTTTCTGAATCACCGAGCATGTATATATTTACGGCGTTGGATTATCTCCCAACAGTTTCAGCATCTTTGTGATAATTAATCAATTCAAAAGCATCATCATCTTCCCGACAATAGTTCAAATTTTTCAAAAGACAAATCTCTCTTTTCAAAAAGAGATTTCTTTAGATTCTCAAACGTGACGCTATAGTGAAGATTCTTTCAAAAGCAAACAATAATTCTCCATTATTAGTCATCAACAGTGAAGATTAAAAGTCAAAAGTGTACAGTAAATTCTACTGTTTACTCCAACAAGTTCTACATTAGACAAGAATAGTGTCCAAATAAGTTACTATTCCTTAAAATAATTAGAGCAAAGTCAAAAGTTGAATAGTATTTTTAATTGTAATGAACTTGAATTTCGTTTGAAGTTTGAGCCTGCGTGCCTTTTTAAGGGAAGCCTCACCCTTTGTTGAGGGGAGAATTCTTCCATCGCCAATTTTTTTTCTTGTATTACCATTCCTCTATGTAATATAAACCTTCAATCTTCTACCAATATTTTGTAAGTATATCTTTGCTTCAAAAGAAAATAAATAAAAGTGTTTATTCATGTGTGTCTTTAATATTTCCTATTTGTATGTTAATGATTAACATAATCCAATGTTGACGCTGTATTATGAGTAAGTGCTTGCTGTTTATATAATTGTTGTAAAAATTCTTGTAATGGTTGAGTTAAAGAAATATTATGGTTTTGCCAAAGAATGTATTAAAGGTGGATTTCTAATGGGAGTATTGGATCCTGTTGTTGGTGTTGCTTCCTATAGATCTAAATGTTTTACAATATTATGTATATTAGTAAGTTGTTGCAAGTGAATATTTAAATGATCTATATATTAATTGTAAAGTAGAAGTTACAGAAGTTTTTATTCTTGTTACTTGTTCTCTTAGGGTTTGAAGATGAGCATTGGTATAATTCATCTGGACAAGAAGATGTTGGTCTTTTTTCGCAAAAGAACGTGCCTTTATTCCTGAACTTAAATTAATTGTTCTACTGGAAAGGTGTACAGATGGAATATCACCATCGAAGGTGTCCCATTTTTTCTCAAAAACATTTATTGATTACTGAAGAATTTCTTCTAGTATGTGAATTTTATTCATCGGACAATAAAAATTATAATACCAGGAAAAAATCTTATTTCTATTTGAGAACTTTTTAAAAATTGAATGTATTCATTTTTTTATATCTTTTTCTTGATCAATCGTGTGATTGTATGTGAATAATTTTCTATTGTATTTATTATAATATTTTAAATATTCTTGATTAATTAATTTAATATCTATTGAAAGATTTATAGTAAGAACATTTATATTTAAAATTGTAAGATCGATATCTTGATCTTTTATATTAAAATCATTATGATATATTAGTTAAGGTATTAGATTATTTATTTGTATACCAAATATGGGATAATTTCTTGAAGATTGACCAATTGTAGATTTATTCGATGTAAAAAATTGATTTGATCCTAAAGATTGTGATCATAATAATTGTGAAAGGATTTCTAAAATCGGAAACCTTGATTGACTTTCAGATCTTCTTGAAGAAAATTGAATTGTTACCGATCCATCAGGATATTCAATTATAGCAATTATAGCATCAGGTTGTGTTTCTATTTGAGATTCTATTTGTAGGGGCATTATTTGAGGAAGATGTCATCTATTATTATTATTTTCATCAGTTTTTTCTATTTCATGCCATTTAATTACTTTTGTAGTTATTACATGAGATTTATTAAGATTTGATTGAAACATTATTGTTGAACTATGTGAACTAGTTATTTCTTTAAACATTGGTACTGAAGTTGTCATAATTTTATATGTTATTTGTAAATTTAAAGATAATGCATGCATATTATATCATTTTATTTGTACTTGTAAAATTAATATTTTTAAAATTATAGGATTATGTAAGGATACTTCAAAGTTTGGACAACATGCATTCAAAATATACCGAATCATGAACTAAATTTATTTTAATTGTTCTTAATAATGCATCAGAATAAGAATTATATCTTAAATCTACTAATAAATATGTAATTGATTTATTAAGATTTAGTCGAATTATAGGTTTAATTCCTACTTAAACTAATCCTAAGTGTAAATAATTGAAATTTTGTTGAAATTTTTTAATTACATTTGAATCTAATAATAGAGAAGTTTGATATTGATTTGTTACTCGTAAAATTTGTTCTACAATTTTTATTTTATAAGTTTGTTTTAATTCAAAGTTTTTATCATATAATTCATTAATATTTTTTCTTGGCATAGACCAATTTGTAAGAATTTTTTTCTATATTTTTTACATCTATTTCACTTTGATTAACTATTTGTGATGTTCTTATTGAACTTTCACCAGTTATCATATTAGTAAATGATATGATTATTCTTACCATATCATGTGCAAATAATCCGCTATAGTTTTCAATAAAAAACAAAGTGCTAGGCCTTACAGTCTTAGTGACGACTTATAAACTACTACACTGATGACTTGCTATTCCTTAATATTGCGACTTGGGTGCTACACCAGCTAAAACTAACACAAGCATGACTCTGATATCATTGGCAGGCTCAATAGACAACATTAGAATTCACTGTACACTCGGAGTAAAATAATATTAGCCATTTTTATTAAGTAGATAAAAAATAAGATAATTCACTTAATGTGCAACAAATATTTTTATTTATTGAGAGTATTATGTGACATCTCCGACATAGTATACTAAAAATAAATATAAATTATATTTTTTTTTAAAAAGAATTTGTCTTTTCTAACAAAATTTATATCTCAAATTCTAGCTTAATTAATTTCTTGTGATAAGAGTAACTTAAAAGTATACAAATTAAAATTAAGACTAAAAGAAATAGGATAATTTGGGACTAGGTCTCATTTAAGTATCTTGTATTCCAATAAATTTCAATTAAAAATTATATTTCACTAAGTCCTATTGAATATTTTTTATACTCAAATTACCCTTAATACCATTCACCACCACCACCACCACCTCCGCCACAACCACAAGCTGCCACCACCACCACTGCCGCTAACACCACTCCCATTGTCGCCAACACCACCACTACCACCCCACCACTTCTCATCACCACCACTACCACTCCCCACTGCCAACACGAGCACCCCTGCTAACACCCAAAAATAAGATATTTGTGAAAAAAAATAAAATAAATGTCTCATTTTTTTGCACCAAGTGTCTCGTAGCATAAAATTAGATATTTTAGTAATGGAAAAAAAATATCTCACTAGAAAATGAGATATTTTTAACAAATGAGACATTTGTATAGGAGAATGAAATAAATGTCTCATTTCGATACCAAATGTCTCATTGCAAACAAATAACTCATTGCATATAATGAGACATTTTAGTAATGCAAAAAAAATGTTCCACTCACCACTCACCACTGCTAACACCCAAAATGGGATATTTCCAACAAATAAGACATTTATACAGAAAAATAAAATGAGATAGTTAATATCAAATAAGACATTTTAAAACAAATATCTTATTTGATTGTGTTGTGAAAATACAGAAAAATTGAAGAATTAATTCATTTTCATAACAAAAATGAAATATTTCATAACAAATGTCTTATTTTTAAAATAATTTCATAATAAATGTCTTATTTGTACAAAAAAAAAATGAGACATTTTCAATCTACATCCCATTTTCTATGGTTGTAATTCATTTGTGCAAAAATAAGACATTTGTTTTAGAAATCCCTCCAAATTGGAAAAATTAATTCAAGTTCCAAAATGAGACACAAAATTAACCTCAAGTTATGCACTCCATAAGTTGAAGGCTAAGTCGGTGATTAGTCATAAAATTAACCTGAAGTTGTAGAGATTTAAATTCATCATATGTGAATAACATTGCTCTTGTTTGCCGAGACATTTTATCAAACATAAAGCATGCAAGAATACGACAACGGAGAGAACAGATAAGAAGAAGAAATTACAGAGAGTTCTAAGCTCTTCGAAAACGATCGAAATGTCGCCGGAGCATCGGTGATCACTCTGTACAAGGGCTGCGCCATTTACAGTTCGGCTCCGCCATTGAAACGAGCTTCAGTAGCTCATCCGTTGCCGGCGTCATTGAGCTTGGCTGTTGTCATCAATCGTACGATATCAGATCACCGTCGAGTGGTGGAGTAATGGAGACGTCGCCGGATGGCGAGGATGACTCCAGCGTTCTGACCTTGTACCGACCACTCAACTTACCTTTCAAGCCACTGAGAAACGCCGCCACTAACGATCAAAACGAAGGTTTTCCTGAGTAGATGAACGAAGGCGATAAAGATATTTTTCTCTCTAGTGCAAAGGGAATGAGTGTCGATGTCGTTGTTGCGTAGGACGGGGGCGGAGATATTCGCTCGACCACATAAGCCATTAACGAAGCTTCGAGTTATAGCAGTAGGAGATTTGTGATTTATATTAAGAGAAGAATTACAGAGAGAACATTGATATGAAGAAGAAGAAGAAGAAGAAAACTAACAGTGTGTTTAATTATCAAAAATAGAAAATAAAAGAAATAATTATGTTTCTCTCCTTAAATTATAATAGAAAAAAAAATAATTTGTTGGAGGCAAACTGTCAAGACCATTGATTTGTAAAAAAATTTTCAAAAAATAAAATCTAGACGGACAATTACCGAAACAAGCTCCAAATAAATTTTTTTTGATGTCGAACAATCAAAAATAAAATCCGTGCTACCATGGTTAATTCAGATGAATACCTTTTAGTGAATTCTCCAACTACGAATTTTGATTTTTCGAGTTGAATCTCTGGTAAGACCTTCTACTATATTTCTGATACGATTTCCAAACGTAGTGTAGGCTACGATCCTCCGATAATTAAAATTGGCAGAACCTGGATAACCATAGTCTTGGAAGACAACTTATGATTTTGGTTCAGCCTACCCGCATATATATATAGGATTATAGCATGGACTTACGGAGTAATTATGACATAAACTTCTAGTGTAATTCAAATACCCATCTAGCAATTTTCGCAAATATGCAAACCTCTTAGCGATTTTTGTAATTATGAAAATCTTGCAGCAGTTTCAACAATTTTAATAAAATACTAAATTATAATTCACACCATTAAAGAACTATATCTGCACTCTTAGCCATAATCTCAAGACCAATTTGCATTGAACTCCGTTATTAAATGCTTAACTCATCTCCCACGTTAAGATTCTCGATATCCGTCAATTAAAATTAATTACTGACAATTTAATTTAATCGGTATTTTTTAAATTCTTTAAACTCTTCCGCTTAACTTATTTAACCACCGAATAATCAAATCCACTTGCAGAGTTTGGCCCGGTCAAAACTTATAAGTTTCTTTAAGAAGGTATCATCAATCCCGAACAATCGGGACGTGAATTCCGTCAATAATTAATATCCACTATATAATTAATACCGCTATGCAACTCACCGAGACTATAAACTCATAAAATATTACACATTCTAATGAATTAAAATAATGAATATTAAATAAACGTAAATAATAATTATTTTGGGATTAAGAGTATAAGCACTTATAATAACCTTGGAGTGTGAATTAATTTATACATAGTCAGTATAAAATTAATTACCCCAATGTAGTTATGTTCAATATAAACAAAGTCTACTAGGACAGCGAGTCGGAACAATAGACAATACTATTATCTGTTCTCCGTAACCAAGACAAGTCTACTAAAACTCTGTGCTACAGTCGTACCGATGATTTATCCATTTCTTTCTAAACTGTTAACTAAACTTATATTCTGTAAAAACTTATAATCTGATTTTTTGTATGCAAGACGTACTTTACACACTAGATTAAATACTGTATAAAATAAAGAACAACTATGCATAACATTAAAGAAATGATATTGCATACAGTGCTCATTAAGATTCTCATAAAATAAAAAAATAATTGTATTAAAATAAAATTAAATACTAAAATCTAAATAAATCTATAATTTTTAATATACAACCCTGACATGATCATGATTTCTCTCCTTTTTGTTTGGATTAATTGGAGAGAAAAGAAAATAATTTCTCTCCACTCTTGTTTGGATAAATTTCATGAAAGAAAAAAAAAAAGAGTACTAATTATTTTACAAAAATAACCTTGTTTTTGCCATTATTTTTTTACTTCTTTTATTTTAAAATAGGTAACTTAGGTATTATAAAAAATAGATAATCAACTCAATTCTTTTCTTTTCTTTATGAGAGATTTAAAAAGTAGGTTTGAGATGATAACTTTTTCTCTCCGTTTCTCTTCAATTCTCTCGATTTCTCCCATCTTTAATAAACAAACAAGTGATAAAAAATGAAAAAATTTCATATCATTTCTTTTCTCCTCAAATCATCCAAATCAAACGGAGTGTAATATTATGTTTAAGAAGCCTAACCAAAATCAATTAAGGCCATATTTGTCTAAATAAAAATTAATTTTAAAAAAATATGACCTAATGGAATACAAATCTCTCAAATAAGACTCTGAATTAGTTTTCTCAAAAAAAATTACGTTAAAAATAAAAATAAATAAAATCAAATAAACAATTATCTCAATCAGCGCGAATGCATATAATTTTTTAATCTGAGTTGTGTCTCGAAACTCCCCGTCTTTGATCCCACGTGAGCCCTACATCCAAATATAGCTTATCGGCAGTTGAATGGCTCACATTTAATGAGCTTTTGTCCATATTTTTGGCAAGTTGCTGATTGGTAAAATCTCTCTATTTAAGTATTTAAAAACTAAATCCCTAAAACTTCAACTATAAATAAGGTATAGGGAGTTCATTTATCAGTTTCAAGAAACTACCTAGAGAGAGAAACTTGAGTGTGGTACTATATAAAATATAGAGTGAGTATTATGTATAAAACATTGGAATATTGGCCATGTTTGACAAAAGATTTAGAAGTGCGATGAGTATAAACAATACATTAGGTTTAACAATTCAATGTTTGCTTTGCAATTATTGGACTGAATTAGGTAACACTCCGGCTTAGAAACCCTTGATTAATTAGGGGTGATTGAGAAACTCGGGTAGAGCTTGTTATTGTTAGTTTTTATTCTTCTTTTGTCAATTTTACCCTCACTTCTCAAATTTTATTTTTGGCTTCGTCTCCACTCCTTCCCTCGAAATGCCAGAATCGCACCATCCCCATTTGTGGATTTGCTAACCCTAAACTAGATGATTTCGTCGATTTCGTCACCAATTTTGTCGATTTCGTCGATTGTTTCACTAATTTCAATAAGTCGTCGATTGCTTCACTGCTTCACTGCTTCACTGATTTCGTTAGGTAGGATTTGCTAACCCTATCTAACCTACACTGGTTATCAAACGAGGCCATTAAGTTTGTGGTGGTGAGAGACGACTTGGGTACATGTATATTTTTTTCCTCCATAATGAAATATTCTCATTATCGTGTCCGTAGATATAGCTTGTAAGTGGAACCATGTTTATCTCTATTGTGTCACTCTTTGAATGTTTGTTTTTATTTTTACTAATTATTCTTACCATGTTAGCACCAAATTGCCACCATTAACAACAAAATGGCATCAAAGAGTCGACAAGCTAAATTCAAGGAACTCGAATTCACTACCAACGAAGTTGGATTTGGCAAAGTACCATTACTGATTGTATAAGTATTTTTTAGCATGATTGTGCAAATTTGAAATTTTTCAATGACTTCAAAATTTAAACTAGAAATAAATTTGGAATTTTGCAATGGCTTTAATGTTTGTAGTAGAAAATTTTAATGGGAATATTGACTTCAGCAGTTGAAGAAGGAAGATGAATGCCTTGTTGGTTCAACAGCATGGATAGATGCATGATTTTAATTTAAGAAGGACGAATTATTATTATAAATTTTTAAGAATGCATGTATTAACTTTTCAAAAAAAACATTTAAAGAGGCGAACCTATATAATCTTGAAATATTTTGAATAATACTATTATAATAGTGAGTTTTTTTCAAAAATTAGAAAAAGAAACTGCCCCATTCGCCTTTTCTTGGATCCGTCTTTGTTTAACAAGAATTGCAAAAAGCATTATAAGGTAAGAATATATATGTCTTACCGGTAGCATTGAAGTATGGTGAGAAGAAGGAAATATTGGGTAAAGCAAATAGTTCACTATTGTTATCTTAGGCCATGGAGTTCTACAAAAAAATTGTGGGAAGAAGTCTAGGGCAAAAGTTGGTAAATTTATACGGTATAAATTTGGACCCAGGGGGTGAGGATGGTTATACATGTTGCAAATAGTTCACTATTTTTATTAAGATGCAGAAAGAGAAATTATACATGTTGCACGATTCTTTTTTTACTCGACTCTTGCAGTTAATGTAGCTGGCTCCTCTTGCAAAGAGACATGTGCACTTGGAACTACTTTAGCCCAAGAAATTGTAAAAATAAAAAAAAAGAAACTTGTTACAGGTGAAATTGAGATTGGTTCAAGAAAAAATTAAATAGACAATTTGAAACGAGCTGGACATACTCGTTGGAGTCCTCACTTCTGATCTATTTGCAGTTTAATAAAAATATTCAGTGCAATTTGCTCAATTTTAAGTACTATCATTAATTATAGAGCTATCTCGGTCCAACATACAGCTGCAAATATAGTGTATGATATAATTACACCTGAGTTTGTATTTATCTTACATTTAAAGTTAATATCGATTTTCAAATGTTTCTTTTGAATTTTCTCATTACATAGTCGTTCGCTCTCACAAAATACAAATTCTGGATCCGTCTCTATTTATACGTACTAAAATATTTGACAAAATCACTTATATTTGAAAAAGTGGTTAATCACCCTTAAATGTAGGAAGGTACATTATGTTTTAGACCACCTTGATCATTTCAATAAACTAGTAATGGATTGGAAAAGCATAAATGTTATTAAAGATAAAGATCAAGACATTATTTTGATACGCTCTTTATCATCTTCATACGAGCTTTTTATCGATACCATTATGCATAGTAGATAGATTATATCCATAAAGGATGTCGAGACCAATGATAGTGGTGCAGGTCTAGTTGTACATGAAAGAACAAATAGTGAAGGCTTTACCAGTAGAGATCAATCCATTCTTCTGTTTAAGAACTGTGCTCCAACCCCAATCAAGATTGCTCAAATGATGGTTAGACCATAAAAGAATAGCCATTGCTTTACAAACTTTTAACTTAGTCATTAATTTTACCAGTTGCGACAATTGCAATAGAGAATGTATTTTTTGCTATAAAAATTATAAATGATCGCCTTCGTAATAAAATAAATAATCAATTGATGCATGAAAAATTGTTATGATTAACTGTAAAGTCAAATTTTATGAACATTTTGATTAACACTCTAATTTAGTTACTTTTTATGATTATCAAATACAAAAAATATACATATATGATTTAAAAAATTTACCCCCACTCAACTATTATCTTGGCTCCGCCCTTGGGTGCTGACCCCTTGGGTGCGGAATAAGGATGAATTTTCTTCTATCTATCGTAGCCCACTTCATCTATCTATTGTTGGAGGTCAATCGTTGCTCCCTCTCTCGAGATTGCAATCCACGTCGAGTAGGGAAGAAAACTAGAGGTGAAGTTGTGAGGATTTCAAAAGGTGCACTTGTAGGGAGAAAAAAATGAAGCCCAATGATCTGTATTTTCTCCAAGCGCCATAGTTATTAGTGTTGCTGTTAAATCATCTTCAAATTTAGGTTTAGACGCTACCAAGTTTGGCTTATATAGCTCGGGCACGTGAAACGTTATTCTCGATATTTTAGACTATGTGCTTTTGAGAAAAGGAGCTTAGAAAATAGTGAATTTCAGTTAAAGATAAAAAAAAAAAAAAAAAATTTAATGTACAAAATTCATCAACAAAAATTTTAACGCATGAGGTTTTAGTGTACAATTTCTCCCGAAAATACTTTGCAAACAGATAAATTTATCTATATGCTTATTTATGGCTAACAGATAAATTTATCTATTTGCATATCAACACAGATAATGCAAACAAATAAATTTATTTGTAATTTTTATATATATTTTAAAAATGTACAAATAAATTTATCTGTATTCTTTATACGTACTTTTAATAAGACATATACATTTATATGTGCTCTTTACACGTGCTTTTAATAAAAGAAAAATAAATTTATCTGTATTATTTATAAATGTTTTAAAAAAGCACAGATAAATTTATCTGTTCTAGAGTATTTTTGTCCAAAAAAAACCTTGTGCATTAAAACTTTTATAAAGATGAATTTTACTAGTTAAAAAATCTTATACTTGATGAAAAACGGTAAACGACTTATAAATTGGACTGTTCACTAATTTTTCGTAAAAAATATTACTTTATTATGATTGTACCTTTCATACTTGTTGTTTTTGCTTCTTTATACCTCTTGTACCGTTACTTGAGATTGTATCTCTAATACTTTTATTGACGTACCATTCAACATATGAGAAGTTATTATATCTCTTAAAAATATGATTGTTGTTATTTTCATCCGTTGTGTACTGAAAACGTGATTCTGTTGAGACTTCTATGATAACTTGGGAATAGCCCTTGTGCTGGTGACCCGAGTTGGTTGCCGATTGTGATTATATTGAGATTATATTGCGAAACTCAATGAATTTATTTTTCTGTATGAGGTGATTCTGACAGTTAGGAAAACGTTCCTACGGGCTGACTCTAGCCCTCATTGCGTTTAGGAAAAAGTTTTGATATTTCGGGTGACCCTAACCCAGATCGATTTAGGGACAAAACCTAGAAGTCATTCCGTGGTGACTCTAATGCGATGTTAGATCCAACGGAATAAAGTAGCCTCGAGATATGATATGGCACTTATGGTATTGTAATTATAATTCCCAGGTGATATATTGATTTGTGAAAACAATTTTGTTCAGATTATTATGATGGCTTGCCAGCTTATTATCCATTGAATATTGTTCATACCATTTATATTGATAAGATACTGGTTTTATCATGATTATCAGACTTGGCTCTTTAGATATAAACCACGTATCAGTTGATCTCTTTGGATACCTATGCTTATTCTTGTTGCTCGTATACCATATTTATTATCTTTTTTCTCTACTTGTTTTTTCTATTCACAGGCTGTAAGCTTTTGTCATTCATTAACATTTTTTATGTGAGCTATTGGGACACTAGAGAAAGACTCTGTTGGTGCAGTACCTCCTAGTGTTGTAACCTCCTGGGATTTATGTTGCATTGTTATTAGACATTGAGTTTATTTTGGGGCTCTATGGATTGGATGAGCCATGCATGTATGATCATTTGCTTTGTACACAGTTAATCTTATGATTATGTTGCCAGAGTTTGGTTGGGCGTGACACTAACCTTTGTGGATTCTCTCCAAATTCTGTCTCTTGGTGGCGGCAGATTTATGCTAACATTTATTGATGATTTGATTGATTTCTCTAAACAGCTTTGACCAAGTATTTTGAAGCACAAGGATGAAGTCTTTGATCTATTCGAAAACAGATGGCAGTGATTGAGAAGCTAAGTCGTAAACCGATCAAACGCTTGAGAATCAACAATGGTACTGCATTGTGGCAGTTTGGAGTTGGTGGAATGGTCAGAGCAGTATGGTGGCAATGCTGGAATTTATGATAGTGACAGTAAGAGTAATGGTGGTGATAAGATTATGCAGTGGTATGATCATTAATATGACTGGCGTGGTGGTGGAAGGCAACGGCGGTCAATGTGGTGGTAGCGATTATATGATGGTGGTGGACTTGGTGGTAGTGGCGGTGCCGGTGGTGGTAATATGGTGAGGGTGGCAACATCATGGTAGTGGGGTTGGTATTGGTGGTAGCACAGTGGGGTGGTGGCAATGGTAGAGTTACTGCAAAGCACATCAATACTTTTAAATAAAAAGATACAAATTAAGTACAAAGTTTAGAGGTTTTTTTAAACCTTTTAACTTACATTTTGAGAGGCAGTAAAGATTTTAATGATAGTAAATTTTAATTATAATGCAAACGTAATTCATTTTCAATTAATTTTCAACATTTTAGCTTACATTTTGAGAGGCTCTTAAAATTTTTAATGATGTAAATTTTAGTTGTAATGCAAACATAATTCATTGTCTCATAGGCACCATTTGTTTTAACATAATATATTTTAAAAAAAATATTTTTTTATATTTTTTGGTGTTTGGTATGATAGAAATTAAAAGTCAACGAAAAATATTTTTCAAGTCAATAAAAAATAAATTGATTTCGGTAAAAAATATTTTTCACTTTTTAATTGCAAAAAATATTTTCTACTCTTACTATTGCACCACTGTCACCACCGTCAACATTATCATTCTACTACCAACACTACTAGTTTAGGATTTAGAGGGTCCATAGTCTAAGGTTTGGGAGTCCGAATTCCCAAATATGGGGCTCTGGGGTTCCGGGGTACAAGAGTTTGGGGTCGAAGGTCTTAGGGTTCCCGAGTTGCCGGGGTTTACGGTTTCAAGATCTCAGAGGTCTAAGGGTCCTAAGACTCCTGAAGTCCTAAGGATCCCAGAGTCCGAGGTCCTAAAATTCTAGGGTCCCAAAATTATGAAATCTTAGGGGTCCTCAAGTCTCGGGGTTCCATGAGTCCTTGGGTTCCAAAATTTTGAGGATCCAAAGGTAACTACTACTACCGCCACAGTTGTCACCAATTCTAAGACTACCACATCTACTAGTACTATTATTTTTAAAGTCGCAACTAAACACATAAAAAATATTTTTAAAAAATAAAAAATATTTTTAAAAAGTAAAAAATATTTTTAAAAAATAAAAAATATTTTTAAAAAATAAAAAATATTTTTTGTGAAAACAAACAGAATCTTAATATATTAAGTGGTAAATTAAATTATCAAACGCTCCCAAGTGAAACATTTTTTTTTTTTGACTGAATTAGGCACAAGAGAGGAGGGTTCTTTTCCTTTAATGTCTTTTACAAACATTCTTTGAAAGACAATCACGATTAAAACTTTCCCAAAAGAAGTTTTTAAAGGACAAGTTACAATTGGCACCATGAACACAAAGTTAAATTTTTTACTTGGAACGATAATTAAAGTGTAAATTATAGATAAGTTCTTGGAATATTATTTATAAATAAATTCTTTTTAAAAGTTTCATGTTCCACTAGATTCTGTTTTAATTTTTTTTTGAAATTTTAAAACGTATATATTTTGATTGTTAGTAATGGCAACTCAATATATATAGAAGGATTGTTATCATATTTTTTTATTTCAAAATTTGTATTCTCTTATTTTTAAATATCTTTTATTTCATAATAACGTAATCTGGAGTTATTCGAAGCCTCAAAATATTATTTGAATATACACACAATCATATTAAAAAGATCCATACGAGAAAGAAGACGGTGATGAAGTCATTTCTAATGATTTTTACACGTTGAAGATTGATTCTTCATTTTTCGTTGAGATGCGCTTGTTGCATCGCGATTTTTTTATACAATTTTTAATTCTACAGATTTAGATACGTAATTCCTTTTAAATTATGAGTTGCAGAAAATAATACATGAGAAAATATTGTGCGTACCCTCGTTGCAGAAAACGATACACAAAATGTATCACATACCTCTATTGCAGAAAATGATACACTAAATGTATCATTCGTGTATCATTTTCTGTAATTTAACTAAATAACGTATCGTTTTAAATATACAAAAAATGATACACCATTTGCTAAAATCACATAAAATAATACAATATTTTTTATAATACTGTTGCAGAAAATATTACACTAAATATATTGCGTACTTATATTGCAAAAAATAATACACTAAATATATTACGTACCCCATTACAAAAAATGATACACTAAATACATCATTTTTTGTTTAACAAAATAGCGTATCGTTTTAAATACACAAGAAATGATACACTATTTGTTAAAATAATAGAAAATGATACAATATTTTCAAAATCTCTATATTGAAAATGAAAGTTTTTGAATTGATAGTAGAAGCTAATTTTTTGGAGTTATTCAAACGATTTATTTGAAAAGCGCAAAGATAAAAAAAAAATAGTAAGAGTATTTTTGAAATATAATTTCAAAATATGACCTATACAAAAGGTGTTCTAATTTTAGGACCTAATAATAAAAAAAAACTTAAAATAGGACGTAATACCAAATTATACTCAATTAGACTAACAATCAATTGGATTTGGATTAAGGTGAGTGATGTACTTTCAATGGGCATAATGTAAAACTCCTAGAATTTATTATCCTTACATAAAATGAAATTAATCCGATATAGCTATATAAATTGATTAAATTTATTTACAAATGAATTAATAATAAATATAATTTTTAAAAATAATTAAACAAATATTTCTTCATCACAAACATTATTTATTTTTATATAAATAACAAATTTAATATAATTTATATATAAATAAATTCGATGATAAAAATATATTTAAAAATTTTATCCACCAAATTCGTTCATAAATGTATATTTGAAAATCATATCCACCGAAGAGCACAGCACACACCCGGTTTCCCACCAACTAGCTACACTGGAATGGCTTAAAAGACCACGGCTTGACCACATACTGAGCATTTGAGTTTTGCCCACTTTTATAAAAAAAATAAAAAAAAAATCTTAATTTACTCATCCCGGTTGTACATTTATAAAAAAAAAAAAACACTACTTTATAGTAAGAAAAGCTAGCTATATGTAAATTAAAATTGTTTTCTCCACCTAGTTCGCCCATGATTCCACCCCCTGCGAGCAATAAGCAATAAGGATGGTAGCAATAAGCAATAAGGATGGTAATGGGATGGGACCAGCAATAAGGATGGTAATGGGATGGGACGAAATTAGAGATTAGTTCTCCCATCTTTATTTGATCAGTGTAGAGATAAAAAAAAATTAAAAAAATAACAAAAAACAAAATAGGTACGAAAATATTTTAAATATAATTTTTAAAATTTATAAGAGTAATATTTATAAAAATTATAAATAATACAATAAATAAAAAATAATAATTGATAAATTAATATAATTAAATATACAAAATATAATAAATAAAAAAATTAGAGATAAATATAATATTTTAATATTTTAAACTTATTATATTTATAAAATATATATTTTATACGTATATTAATATTTAAAAAATATTTATTTTATATAATCAAAAATAAAACAAAAAAAAACAAGACGAGAAGAATAAATACTATCCTCACCCCGTTTATTATCAAGAGTGAAAAGAACCCTGCAAAGTGAGACAAAAACAGAACGGAACGAGAGCAGGAGGAAAAAAATTGTCATCCTAACAAGCAAGGATAAAATCCTAACAAGCAATGATTTATCATGAGCTTTAGAAATAATAGCATACAACGATTAAAGATATGGCCTTCCAGCTCAACTGAATTCGATTTTAGCACGTGGCCTCTGTGTTTGGCTAAATTTTAAAATTTTTACTTTCTTTTTTGTTAAAATTTTTATTTTTTTGAATCATAGAAAGAAACCAAAAGAAAGTACGTAAAATAATGCCTACCAAAATATAAAAAAATACAGAAAAGACAAAATAAATTAATGAAAAAATTAAAAAATATATACTAATTCAACCAAAGGAGAAAAATAATTCATTAAAGATAAAAATAAACAAATAAACAATTACCTAAATGGGCTAATGGTTATATATGAAATTTCATACATCTGAATCATGTAAAACCTTGGAAACGAGGCCCATACTTCCAACCCACACTGAACAGCTAGTTTTAGGGGAGGGCATAAATCTGTTAACCGATAAACCCAATCCGACTCGACCGGAAAACGATAAATATGGTCGGATGTAATTTAGTGTTCGGTCGGAAGCTGGTAAGCGTTGATTTGGAATTTGGTTCTCGGTTTGGGTTGCGGGTTACTCCAAAAAACAGTCTACCAAACCGACCCGTCCGAAAATGTATTATGTAGGCAAATATATGATATATATCAGCATCTCTGCAACTGATTTTTCCTTTTTTTTCACCAAGCAAGCAAACCTAAGCCCGCCATTAAGGTAAACTGTAACTCCTCTCTCCTCTCCTCTTTCTCTATCTCCCCACTCATTTCCCTTTCATTTAAGATCTGGACAAATCTAAGGCTAAACATTCTCTCTCTCCCTCGCCATCTAAAGCAAGCAAACCTAGGCAGCTCCTCTATATTTCCGCTCCCTCCGGTCACTCCTCCCTTCTCCATTGCAACTATTGCATCTCTTCCCGTCACTTTTGCAGCTCTCTCCCCCCTCTTTTATGTCTTCACTAATCT
The DNA here is from genome assembly GCA_034768845.1 of Heliamphora exappendiculata. Classification (NCBI taxonomy): domain Eukaryota; kingdom Viridiplantae; phylum Streptophyta; class Magnoliopsida; order Ericales; family Sarraceniaceae; genus Heliamphora; species Heliamphora exappendiculata. The sequence continues at coordinate 16,478 of JAOTRH010006749.1, forward strand.
CTCCCTCAACCTAATCCGTGAACCCGTCCGAATTCGCCTGCCAACCGAATGTTTGCTTCGGATGGTTTTTGATTACACAGGCAGTCGAAATCGGTTAGCAATTTATTACACCCGACCAATTCAGGTTGAATGCCGGGTGAAGGTCAAACTCGATCCGAACCGACCCGTGCACTCCCCTAGCTAGTTTACATAGGAGGCTTCATCAGAGTCGCAACATTACATCCAGTGATGCAGAGGAAATTGCTATAAAAAAAAAAAAAAAAGGAAAGAAACAAAGAAAGAAAAAGCAGCAGCAGCAGCAATTCTAGGTACAATCCTTCATATTATTACTAGATAACCACAAGTGGGGTCAAGCTCAAAACACACAAGTTTATACAGAAATACCTTCTGTTCATAAACATCAAGAAGCTCAAGCATTAGCAGCCTTCTTCTCAGCAGGTACTGATTCTGATTTCGCTCGCTTCGCTTCATAATCTTTGATGGCAGCCTTTATTGCATCCTCAGCAAGCATGCTGCAGTGCAGTTTCACTGGAGGGAGAGACAGATGCTTTGCAATCTCCCTGCAAAATATCATCGTCGAATATCAACTGCAATTTACGAGCATAATACTGCCAATACTTGTATGCAAGCTCATGAAATTTCACCAAACCTAACTGGAATAGGGGACTAGATGGGCCTTTCACAAGGAAAGGTAGTTGCCAAAAATTGAATTTAGGATTTTGAGATTCTACTCCTTGCATAAATCAGCAATGGTGTGGAGTACTAATTTGCAATCTACACTATGAACTATTATAAATTCAGCTATCTGATGTTGAGTTTCTCAAATAATATCTAGATGAACTTTCATTTCATATATGCACTGGTTCGCTTTAACACAGGAGAACATTCTGAACTCCCGCATGATTTATTTCTAACTCAAGAGGTCTACTCTATGATTCAATATATCATGCTAGGAGACGCACCAGGGAGTCTGCACCGGATCTTTTAACTTCTTTTATTGTTTTATTGCTTCTTGATCATTCTTTTTTCTGTTTTTTTTTTTTCCTCGGTGAAATGGATAGGAGGCGGCAAACAACTGTAGCAATCCTCCCTGGTCATGACCATAGACACCCCTAACCATTGGGCACCCGGCAACTAAAGGGGGGAGACCCTATTAGACAGGGAAAGCTATAGTTTAAACCCAGCCCAACTGGGGTCCTGGCAAGAGGAAGCCGGGAGCAGAGGACGATCGGACATGTCACCCGAGATTTGAAACCATGACCAAGTGCTCGCCAAACCCAGAGACTAGCCACCGCTGCTAGGCTCCACCCTTAACTGTGCTGATCGTTCAGTACACTATCCCACCTTCCTCATCGTCAACCAATCTTTCTACTTTGTACGACAAGTTAGTAACACATTTTCTTGAACTTTTGACAATTTCAAATACAAATCCATCTAGTATGTTGCCCCACCTAGAATAATGTGAAACATGTTGTGATTTGGAAGTACTGGTTTTTACAGGGAAGAATTTAACGAGGATTCAGGAAAACGAAACATCTTAATAGCATTTCTCCCTTCATAGGATAGGAGCAGAGACGATGCCATACTTTGTTTGTGCAAAACAATCTTTTACTTTATTAGTTATGCATCACACCAAATGCAAAAACACATCTTATCTATACTGGAATTCTAGCTCCTTGCGCAAAAACTTTTTTTTTTTTTGACCCCATAGCTTAATACACTGTTTGACAAAGTCCCAAGCAATAGGGGAGCCCATTTCTCACTTTATTCTTCATAGGAATGAAGAACATATCAGCATGTATACTAGCCTATCAGGTTTCGGCATATATCATTCCAATCTAATGAAAGTCCAATGAACAATATCTTTCCACAAATGATACATGTCAATGGTTCTTAAATTATATCAAATGGCATCACATATAAAACATAAGCAAGAGCAAATGTGAATTTTACTAGTTTTCGATTTATATTTTTAAAATTTCTTTGGGTAGGGGGAGATGTCGATGTTTCTAAGACTTGTTTTGCAAGATGACAAATTGACAATGATTTGGGATCTCAGTCACGCATGCAATTAAACTCTCCCTTATAGGACTCATGTTGCATGTCCAAATTATCCCATGTTTGCATCTTTTTGTCGACTTCTCTTAGTCATCTAGAAAAGTCTCCAAAGGCAACTGGGATGGATCACGTATATAATCAAGAGTAAATTACAGTGACCCTCCATTGAGGCTAATCGAAAATACTAACAGATCTCCTCAGATTTTTGAAATTACGCTAGCATCCCTTCTGTTTCACTTTTATATTACACATTTCCCCTTTTGTCAATTGACCGTTAAGTACGGAATTTGCTAAAGTCAACTACAATTTTACGCTTATTTCCTATCTTACCCCTTATTCATATTTTTAATATTTGAGATTACATTTAATCAAATAATCAAAAATATAATCAAATAAAATAATTAAAAAATCAAATTTCCCACTCCCTCCCCCTCTCTCTCTACTTGTCCTAGCTACGTAATTTGATGCCATCCATAACTTCTTCCTACTACGGGATGGTTTTAAGCTTGATATGTGCATTGAAGTTTGACCTCTAGAAAACTGGGCAATCCCTACCAGTTTATAATAATCGAGTTGGAAAAATCCTAACACCATTGAAACAAGAAACACCATCCAGCATGACTAAGGCCCCTAATTGGCAACTAACTTAAAAGTTAGATTTTTTGCGTCTTTAGCCAAAAACCTAAATTTGGTTCAAAGTTGGGTGTTTTGGTAAATTAGTTGTTAAACTAGTTTTTTTAGATTTGATTATCTGGATAAAAAGTTAATTTTTTTTGTTTTTTGTTTAGATTGCGCAATTTTTCCCGTCTATATGATTGTAAATAACAATTATATGTAATTGGTAAATAAGTTATGAATGAGGATATTACTGTATTTTAAAAATGGTTGAATTTGAGAGTTTAAATAGAACATTATAAGAATTAGTGTTTTTATTTTATTTTATAGCTTTTTTGCTTTTTTGCCAAACGGGTCATGTCAACTTTTTTGTATCTTTAGCCAAAAAGCTAAAAGACTTAGGTAGCCAACGGGCCCTAACATACAATCCAGCCACCGAAATCCACTCCTACTACCACTGACCACCCACCACGACCAAAACCTCCAAACCCCACTCCACCACTACCAAACTGCACCACCACCACCGAAAGAGAGAGAAAGCCCTAGAGAGCAAGCTTGAAATGAAAACTGTTAGTGGAAATCCCGATAACCAAAACTCCAATCTACCATCACCAAAAACCTTAATTGCTAGAACCCTCGATCACTGAACCTTCCCCTCCCCACTCTCTCATTCCAGCCATTGCCATACGCCAGCCACCTTCATCGCATGGCCAGCCATTGTCGCACGCTTAGGCCAACACGCATGACACCACTAGAATCATCGTATACCTAGTCACAACATCCTATTGCCACGATCACACAATAATACACACCATCAAAAGTATTTGCTCCTCTCTCTTTCTCTGTATGTAATGTTTAGGGCACACACACATGAGAGACAGGACTCTAAGCTAGTTTAGGCTACTTATTTTATAATTGAGTTAAAAGCTTCCGTTATTGAAGTAATAAATCACTTTCCGTTAACGTCATCCTCCCCACAAAATTGACAAGGGAAGTCAATGTACTTTCAAAAAACCAAGGAGAATTGTTAGTACTTTCAATTAATCTTAAGGGAGGTATGTGTAATTTAATCAATAATTAATGATGTCTTCTGGCTTTTCATCCAATTATTCTTAAAAAATTTATTACTCAGGTTACAGTGTAGAGGCAAAATATGCATGCCGTGCGGTTCAGATTAATGTGCCTTGAACGATTCATATCTTAGGGTCAGACGCTGATGAGCGCATTGAACTATCCATGTGGCTAAGAGCCCTCACAATCCAAGTACAACAACGCAATTATCAGGGGCGCACTCTACCATTGAGCTTATAACGTGTCATGCGAGCTTCTCACTGGGGGCCCACAAAACCAAGAGAGGCGACAACCCCCACCTCAACAGCCACACCATAGAGGAGCTGCTCCGAGCTCTTTCTTTCATTACTAACCTTGTTTTCTTAATAATATTACTTTCTGTTTCGTCGAGTTCCAAGGTTGTGATCCTCAAATGAATCTGCTAAGTCAAGGTCAATGTACATAGTAACAAGGACGGTGCATTTCCTATTTCTTTCTCATGCTCAGTAGGCCCTTAGGCTAAGACATCAATGGATAGTTCTTTACAATATGAACACGACTACCGCCTATTGTACTAGACCTTCGACTTGGCATTCTACCTTTGTCGAATCGGAACCAACTACCATTGGATTATACTTGAATAGTTGAGCGACTGCCGGCCAACAACTTTCGTGCATAGATATTATTCATTCTTCATATCCAGTTCAACCTCACACCCCTTCGCAGGTTGGTAAAAAGTCAGTCTTGTTTGGTAAGACAAGATTGGACAAAGCAAAAACAATGCTCGACCGAAACAACAACTAACAAAGACTATAATTATACAGATAACGGCTTCTCCCCTTCTTCGTCTTTAAGGCTTTAAGGCGAACCGTATGGCAGCTGGAAAGAAAGATGACCTCACATTCTCGTACATGGTGTTAGGGAGAGCAATTTGAGTATTCGCCGTTGACCTTCTTTTGTAGATAGAATATTGAATGAGTGAAAACAAGCAACCAGCCTGATTAAAGGTGCTTCTTAAGTAAGGCCGACTTTCGATCCCAAGCCCCTTTAATATGATGAGTAGACGAGGGGCCGCCCCTTTTCTTTTCCGCAATAATCCTTATTTAATACATCTTTTTTTGGGTGTATAGCTCAATTGGAAAAGCATTTGGCTTTTAACCTAATAGTCGCAAGTTCAAGTCATGCTTTACCCAAACCTCCCTTACACTATACTATGAATAAGAATACATAGTAGCGTTCAAAGTTCATTCTTTGGCATTTAGGCTCATTTTGGCAACTTCGCCCTTTAAGTGGCAAAAAAGTTAAGGTAAAAACTAGAAAGTAGTATAAGAGTGGCTAGATCATGGATAGGCCTCTCCTCTGTCATCCTATAGAGCAGGGCTGCAAACCAACACGAAGTGCATGGTACTTCAAACAAGCATTGCATAGAAAGCGGGCTTTTAACCAAATGGTCGCAAGTTCAAGACCTACTATACCCAAACCTCCCTTACACTCTATTATTGAGTACAAATGCATAGTAGCGTTCAAATATCACTATTTGGCATCTAAGCTCGCTTCGGCGACTTTGCCCCTTTAAGTGACAAGGGGGGTGAGGTAACTAATATAAGAGTGGCTCGATTATTGATACGCCTCTCCTTATTCATTCTATAGAGCGAGGCTACGAACCAACACGAAGTGCATGGTACTTCAAACAAGCATTGCATAGAAAGCGCTAAGTGGGGGAAGCAAGGTGGTAGCATGTATTCGAAAAACAATGTCAGGATTAACTCATTTCTTGATCTGCTTTGGTCTTAGGCTTGAAAACTTAAGACCGAGTACTACCATGAAAATAGTATAAAATCGTGGATTTCATTTAACATGATGATATTAAGCCAAAGCTACAACAATGTTATAATCAGTAGCCAAATATGTATATGGGCCAGCAGATAGTTTAGCACTACATCAAGGAACAATTTTATTATCATCAATGAATAAGTTAGCATCTTTGCAGTCATAGAGCCATAGGAACAAATAAAAACATAAACTGGTCAAACATTTGAGGTTAGTTTACATGTTAGAAACCCGTAAATTCTACTGAGAAGCACCCTCTATAACATACGCATGATGAGAAACCAGGTAGTACATATCTAGAAAGATTCTAACTGTGTGTTGTTGTGTGGGCGGGAAGGTAGGTGATAGAACTAGAAAGAATGAAACTTACGTGTTCTTAATTGAGAGGACTTCTTCCATCTGCTTTCCCTTTACCCATTCGGTAGCTGAAAATCCAAAAACAAAGATATATTACTCATTTAGTGCAAAGAGAATGCAATTGCTTCCAAAAAAAAAAAAAAACTTACAACATTTTAATATAAAAAGAGAAGGCAGCATTTTAAGTATTTCCTTCAAACAGGTAGCTGAATGGAAATGCAATGCGTGTAGGCTGTAGCCATATGCTAGTTTCGAATTCTGTAACAGTAACTTTTAACAGCATATAGGAACATATGCGAATTATATAATTTGGAGGATAACAATTAGGGGAAGCCCAAATTTAGCATTGCCAAAATTAAATCATGACAGTGACTTCAATGTCCTGAGATATTCAACTCGTACAAAGAACCCAGAAATACCAAATTAGCACAGCCAATATTCTACACTGAAACCAAATATAAGCAGTAGAAAAGCCCAGGCTTGAGAAAGAAAACAAAACGCAGCTACAAGAAGCTAAAACCGAAGTATAAATATTGATGTATACCAGCTTTGCCAATCAAACGAATATATTTGACCTATTCACAAGTGGAGTTAATCAAGTTATTGGAGTTAATCAACATTTCATTGCAACCACTTCAGCTTCTTCTGAATTCCTCCATTGCAGCAATTCAAGACCAGGTTCTCAATTAAAGCTATATTTATCTTAAATTAAAGGAATTTATATTTGCCTACCCCTTGTACAAATATAAAATTCCCTACTTCTCCTCCCCTTATATATAAAACCACATCCACATATATTTATGCACAAAGAATTTTTTCCCCAACTGTAACACTAATGCTTTGTTTGTTTCGACAGAAAAAGTATTCTAAAAAACTTAACCCTCATTTTCTGGAGCTTAGCAGGCTGAAAACTTATTCTGAGAAACCTTTTGTTTGATATGGCAAATTATTTTCTAGAAAATATTTTCTAACGCTGGCAAACGGAAAACAAAATTCAAAAGAAAACATTTGTCATAATCTATGAGGGAACGAGTTGGCTATGAAGGAAAACATTTTCCTGAAAAACGTTTTCGAACTTGTCTAGGAAATTTCCATACATACGACATATGCACATAATGCTCTTTTCAAAAAGACATTCAATGAGAAGTATTTTCTAAACTTTTTTCCCAGAAAATAGCTTCCATACCAAAAAAAAAAAAAACCTCCAAAAAACGTGGAGATTTTCAAGAAAGTGGCTTTTCCTGATATAT
>JAOTRH010006760.1:0-23636 GCA_034768845.1 Heliamphora exappendiculata
TTTTATGTGTGAACAACACTGCGAGATTATCAGTATACGGAATAGAAGTAGAAAGGAATTGATTGGTTGGAATAAATTCCTATTAGAATCGGAATACAATAACAGAAATTTATATATAACCTAGGATGATAGCCTTGCGTTAACAATATATGGTAAAGAACTATTGGATCCTATTAGATAAGACTTTTTATGCTAGTAAACAAATTGAGTGTCATGCTTTCACCTCATAAAGTATAACCAACTTTAATGAACAGTTTAGTAACCCCTTTTCCTTTTCTCTTTCTTAGAAATGGCAGAACAGACGCAAAACCATGGGTGTTCATTGAAAGTAGGAAATACTAAAAAGGAAGTAGAAGTCCTAAGCTTAGCACAAATTTTGCAAGATCTAACAACCATCTTGGATCGATCGCAAGGGAAGGTACCCCAGCAAGGATCATGGTACTTATCTGACCTAAGGGTACAGAATATCCCAGCACCTGAGAGGAAGAATCTTTCCCGAACAACTGAGGTTTTGATCAAGGCCACAAAGCAACAACAACCAACTGTAAGAACTTGTTATAGGTGCAACCAGCCAGAACATAAAATGATGCACTGCCCGATGAGGATTGGAGAAGGCAATCAAGGAGGACCACTACGAAATAACAAGAAGATCACACGCTCGAAACCTTATCCTCAAGATGACCAACAAGAACAACTAGGAAAAGGGGCACCAAAATTAAAAATTTGTTGTTAATGCCAAAGGCTCGGATATAAAAGATCGGAGTGCCCACTACGAGGAAAACTGAACTACAACCACCATCAACCAAAACAAAGTTGCAGAGATCAAAAAAATTTGTTACAACAAGGAACAAGTGGTGTGAAAAAGGTGGTGCAACCTGGTCAACCAGAGAGCGATGAGGGAAGTGTTCGCCATTCACAAGAGACAAACTCAACAATTTGTTTCAATTGCAGTAAGTTTGGACATAAAAAGTTTGAATGCCCGATACCAAGGGGAAGAAACTACAACATTTGTAAAAAGGGAATGAGCAGTTCGGGAAAGATGATACAACTCGACCAACAAGAGAACTGATGGGAAAAAGACTCGCCTTTACAAGGGAAAAAGGAGTATTCGTTGATGATCGGAGGTACGCCCGAATCCGCAAATTCTAAGATATACGTTAGTTAGACTTGTTGCATTATCTCAAGAAAGGGTACGCTTGAAGGACAAAGGCTCTTAGGCTAGCACTAGTCAAACAATTCTTGCGCTACAAGTATACTACATGATCATTGAAAAATTTTGTAGTAGTCGGTTTAAGAGATTAGTAAGGTTACACAATCGTTTTTCCCCAAATGTTGAACGTATCAACCCAACCTTATCTACACCCCCAATAACGAACAACTCAAGGACATAACTTCAAAAAAATAGATAAAAGTAATCAGCCACAACCTTTCGTATGAAATTTCGAGGATAAAATTTATTTAAGGGGGGTAGATTGTAGCAGCCCGGTATGGACCCTAGTAGTAACCACCTAGATTGTAACGACCCGACCCGGATCCTAGTTGTAACAGCCCGGACTGTAACTACTCGCAAGACGATCTAAGCCCAAATTCTAGTATTAGCAATGAATAGATAATGAGAACCAAGATCGCTACATAAACAAGGAAAACCCTAATTAGCCCGAAAATCCAAAGTAACACGAAACCCTAATTATGACCCCAAAATCCTAAAAGAGACCAAATACTTAGAGGCAAAGCCCTAACACTTAGAAAAGTCTCGGAACAACTTAAATTAAGTAAATAATATAAAATATTAAATTAAAAATCAAAAATTCTCATAACTAAGTAAAATGACCATTGTGCCCATAATACAGCAAAAAGTCATAAAAATTCATAATTTGATACATGAACACCCAAAATTAGATATTTATACATAATTAATTAATAAAATATAAAATAGCAACAAAAATGACAAAAATTCTCTTGCATGGCCGGCCACCTAGGAAATTGTGCCCAAAAAGCAACTTTTTTGCCTTTTTAAGCTTAAAATGAGAAAAAGATGTATAAGTTAAGCGTTATTTTGACCCAATACTTTTTAGACAAGTAAAATATGTAATAATATAATAATCTAGCTCAACAAAAGTAAAAAAATAATTATTTGAAGTCTCTACATAATAAATAAGTTAAAAAAATCAATTCTTGTCAAACTAGCTTAATTTAACTTAAAAGCCTACGCTTATTTGTTTAATTGCTATCAAAATTATGATAAATCATGGAAAAACTAAATTAATTATAAATACATTAATATAATAGGTTTTAGTAGGTTTAGGTACATAAAATTAATATTTTATGCAATTAAATACACAAAAATGCACCAAAATACATTTTTAAACCCTAAATAAATGAAAAATCAGTTTTATCTGCCCCAAAACTAATATGGCCGAATTCCCCACCAGCCCAAATCCAATTTTTTAAGTTCTCATTCAACTCCACCTCCCATGCAACCAATGAGAGTTTAAACAATTTCAATTTTTAAATTCATATAATAATTATTCTTCATTTCAAATTTTTCTATAAAATGAGACATAATTTCTCTCACTTCTCCTCCATATGTTCGGCGATAAGAAAGTGAGAGAGAGGCTCCACAAATTATCTAAGTGTCCTAGGAGAAGAAGGAGAGAAGAAGAAAGAAGGAAGGAAGAAGGAGGAACCAAGGAGAAGTCATTAGAGCTAAGTCCATATCTCCTTCACCCATTTGAGCTTCAAACAAGGTAAGAAACTCCCTTAACCTTTCTGATATTCTCCCCAAGATGCCCCTCAATCCAACTCTATAACAAACCCTAACAAAATAAAACAAATAATGAGTCAAAAAGGCGTCGTATGAGTGATTTAGGGACTGTTTATGTATGAGTAAGCTTTGTATGTATTTGCATGTGTTTATTCTTAAGTTTTATGGCCTAAACATGTTCTGTACTTTTGATTTATGTGAGTTTACAACATACATGCAAAGAAAATATGTCAAAAATGTACATAATATAAGCTAAACAAGCACAATCCTAAGTAGCCTGAATTTTTGGACTTACTCACTTTCTGCCACCAACTTTAAAACACCATAACTAAATGTTAAAAAATGGTATTAAAGTGATTTTTATGTCTAGATTCATATTTTTGAGTTTTATTTCATAAAAAATTGGTTTGAAGTGATTTCGTTGGGTAGAACTCCAGATATCTCATGTTTTCCAAAGAGTGTCAAATCTTGACCACTCTGAATTGTAGACCAAGAAACCTTATATTAAAGTGAGAACCGAGCTTAGATAAAAATACAAAAATTGTAGAGGACATATTTATGTTTCTATCCACCAAAAATGAGCCAAAACTATGAAGTTTAGATAGATTAAAACACTTCCCAAAGACACTATTAAGGTTTAGTGACTGACAGACCTCTCTGTCACACATTTTTGTGAGACTTAAAACCTAACTTTTTACATGCCAAATCCAAAACTGGTTAATATGAACTTTTTAGATAACATATTAAACTAGTTACTGAGCAATAATCAGCCCAAAATACCCTCGGATGATATCCCAAAGGTTTTAAATATTCTCTGTTAAAAACACACTCTGCAGACCCTTTTTAGGCTGACTGAACCCTCTTTATAAATTGGCCAAAATCTCAAACTTTTTACATATAACATGCCTCAGCTCAAAACATGAAATTTTTAGGGGACACCTTAAAGTAGAACCCCACCAAAAATCGGAGCCATATCCCTTGAATTATTGCCCCAAAACAGATCCAACAGAGGCTCAATTCCTATATATTTATCTGTAATCTGCTAAACCATTTTTACTAAAATAAAATAAATGACCTTTTTACTTTAGGAACTGACCTTGGTGATAAATATGAAAGTTATAGAAAATATTTTTATCTAATTTGTGTTAAAATATCAGAAATTAAATCTATGTGTAATTATTTCAAAACGCTATCGCAACCTTAAAACTAGCAATTAAAACTTGTACCTAAAATTGGCTAAATGTTTGAATGGTGGGTTGCTTATGAGACTTGAGTATGTGAATCTTATATGAACTTTGTGGTAATTAGTCTATGAAAATAATGCTTTTAACAAGATGAACTTATGCCAATGGTTCGAGTCTATGTTGCTTAAGTTGTGGTTATACTTCACACGCTTGTACTTAATGTTTTAGCAAGTTGTACCATGTGCCATGTCATTTTTACATACCATGCAACGATTAATTGTACACGAGAGGCATATTGCACGTCATGGGCATTTTTTCATTTCATCTTGGGTTATTGGAGTTCCTTTCGTATCTTTCAAATTGGGTTGGGTGACATGAAAATCTTTCAAATTGTACCAGATGTGATATTAAATTGAAGGTTTTATTATAAAAGGGGGATTTAGGCACCATGGGATCATCACTAGCTTTAATTATACTTTTGGTTGACGCTTAACGAGCATCCTAATACTTAAGGTGGGAATTGTCGGCCCGGATAAGGATGGATAAAACTGGTTGGCTCGCCCCCACGCCGTTGCCATTGAGTAAAACAGCTGTGGCATGGCGCCCGGTGACGCATTTACTATTCGCAATGAGGCTAGGATAGGGTAAGTGATCAATATACCATTAAGTCTACTCTGTAATTTTCGGCGTGGAATTCATGATATTGTTCGGAAGTGCTTGGGATTGGGCATTTGCATTGCATTCATCTGCATCGCGTACTCACATTTCGGTTCTTATATGTGCTCATCCTGTCGAAAATAATAACTTGCCTATATCTCTGTTCTCTTCACTTTGCATTGGGTGTTATACGATATGTATTGTAGAATATCTTATCGCGAGTTTGTTAGACGGTTTATAGAATTTGCTTCTGGGCTCCGGCTCATGGCATTTATGCCGCAGGTGACGAAGAGGGACCCTTTGAGGAAGGTGAGTTCATTGAAGGGGAAGAATTTGCAGAAGAGGGAGAGCGGTAGGAGCATATCAACCCCAACGACGCAATATGAAGATGAAGGACGTCTCTTTTTGATCTTCTGTTCAAGTTTTCCACGGACACGATGTAACTTTTGTTAAGTTTTCTGGATGACTGTACTTATTAAGTATTTTGAACAATCTCTGAACCGTTAATGATGCAATAGTTATCTTATATATTTATGAACATTCGGCTAGAATATGTTCCTTATTTATAGTTACATATGTCTTGACATGCCCGGGGAACGGGGTGTCACAGTAGCTGCCCCTTCATTTCTCACTTTCAATTTCTCTCTCCTAGGGCTCAAAATTACTTTTTTTCTCACTCAAAAGGGTTCCATTTCATTTTACTCTCACATAAAATCATTCTAAACCTCTTAATCTCATATTTCCTTCTCTCAATCCTTCCCATGGCACCTAGAGTTAGAGGAGGCAAAGGAAAATCGATTGCACGAGAGGAACCCACCGATGACAATGACAAGTGGTTCTCCAATGACCAAGCCGAAGCTCTTGACGAGGAACATCTCCAGTCACTCGATCCTATCTTTGGTAAGATTCTAGACATCTGCTTCATGGATGCTTACTTTCCTCACCTTTTACGTCTTATTGCTAACCTTCGTTGGGGACCATTTGTATTCTATCAACCCACCGATGTTTTTCTCCAACTTACTCACATATTTTATAAAAATCTTATCAAAGAGGATAAAACCCATCCCGATGATCACTACACTCATCTTGCTACCTATCTCTATGGAAAAACATACCGTTTTACTGATCAAAGCATTGCACGCCTTTTTGGCATGGGTAGAGGGGATTTTGTATGTCCACGACTTTCATCTTCATCATGGATCATAGCACAAGACTTCTCTCCCCAAACCTTTTTACCCATGATCATGACTGAACCTCCTCTCAATTTTGCCCTCACCCCATCTTACTCCCAACTCACACTTGAGGCCAAAATTTTGCATCTCATCATTACTTATAACATATTACCTCGTAGTGGATCTCGCACCTACATTTCATATCTTGATTGCTTTATTTTATGGTGCCTCTTCATGGAAAAACACCTTGACCTTCCATCGCTCATATGTCAATGGATTCTTTCTAAAGAAGGATCCAAAAGACATACTCTTCTATATGGGGCTTTTCTCATCCCACTATTTGAGTCATTTGGGTTTTCTTCATCTCCATCTAATTTTCTTACACCAAAACTCTCTAATTTTCTCACTGCAAATATACTCAAGCAAATGGGGTATAGTCTCCAAAATGGGGAATGGCACCACAAGACTCATAGGCCAGCCCCTCAGGTTGTGAAAGAAGAAGATGAGGATGCCGCCTATGCACAGGTTGATGCTCCTTCTCCTCCTGCTCCATCCGTACCTCCACCTGCTACTTTCACTACTACTGATACTGCTCCTGTCACACAATCCTTCTTAAAGAAACTGGTCAAATCTTTCTCTAAGAGTGTTGATAAAAAGTTTATCAAAATCAACTCTCACCTCACCCGCATCGAGGAAGCCTTAGGTATTCCTCCCAATGGTGCCTCTTCACCCGAGGATGATGATGATGGCAATGACAACGATAGCTCTACTTCTTTTTGATAATGACAAAAGGGGGAGAAGCAAGTGCGCAAAAGGAAAGCATGAGAAAAATAATTTCTTAGGAAAAGAAGAATGAATGAAAAAGAGAGAGCAAATCTATTTTTTTATTTGTATTTTGGATCATGTACTTGTACCCTTTTGGAAGCTTGTTATGTAATTATGCTTGGATGTTGCTTATCTTATGGTTGTTTATCTTATGGATGTTGAATGGATAAATATATGTAAGCTTACAATAATCAAATGAATGATTGAAAAGGCTTAATATTTGAAAAGATGCCTCAAAATTTGGAAGATATTTTATGAAACAAGTATGATTGAAATGAAATTTAATATCTTCATGTTTATGCATATTGTAAGGGTGTCACGCCCCGAACCCCTGGGGACTCGTTAACTAATCCAAAACAGAGTGGTATAAGAAATTACCCATCTAGGCACTTGTTTCACTAACGAGTTGAACTCAAATGTATTTGAAAGAAATAAAGGTTTTCAACAAGTAACGATATCCTCAGGCGTATAAAATTACAATCACATACTTTGAGTTTCTAAGAGTCCATTACAACAACAATATTATTACAGTAGTCCATTTCTACTTATGTACAAACATGATATAGAACACGAAAGGGACACTAAAACTTTCTTCATGTCTTTCCTAAAAATGCATTCTTTGCCCTGGTATCGTCCTCGGTCCTCCAGACCTAAAATGTTTTGGTAAACATACGTGAGCCGAAGCTCGTATGATATAGATTAACTCAGATGTAATGCATGATTTGTGAGGTGTAATGGGTGCAGCGGAAGTAAAATGCATATTTTTACCAATTCATTATTTCTTCACACGCACACACCCACACACGCCAATTTGTTCCCATTTATCCTTCCATATTATCCATATCGTCATTCCATTATCCACTTTTTAACAAAAATCGTGTCACACTTTCATTATCCGATTTATCACAAAACCGTATCACAATTAATTTATCACAATTAATGAACCGATATCGGGTGCAGCTTATAGAAATCCCTCCCTATTATCCCAATAGGCTACGCGAAGCCATTGAGTAATAGATAGCTCTTTAACTCACCACAATACAACACAACATTTCAGGGGCTAACCCGTGGGCATGTGGTCCCCATTTTGCACAAGTTTTCGGTCTTTCAGCGCGGACCTGCCAGGCCAACTTAATCCACATTAATTCATACGGTCCATTATTTATTCATTTTTCACAAAAATTCGGGAGTCCAACCCACAACTGGTTCCTCTCTCCAAATATTTTCTCATAGTACCTCTTTTTTATTTTTACATTTCAACTTTCTATTTCATTCAATCAAGTCTTATTTTAACATTCCATCCTTTCTTTCAATTCAAATGCCATCATAAATTTCAACACATAATTTCTCATAAATCACATTCCATTTATCAATTTCATGAAATGCCGATGCGTAATTAACTCGCATGACCATGCCATTTGAAACAAATGGAATGCACCCATCATATGCATATACATGTATATACAAGTTAAAATACATATTTCCTTTCTAAAGTTTCAAAATCTTAATGATAACCATATCATGACATTACCCATAATTATCCATAATCATACTCCTTAAAACCTTAGTAATATGTTGACAACTTATCTTTATCGCAAATACAACCAAACAGCACGATACTTACATCCCAACCCAAGTGTAGTAGAGTAGATATATTCATAGCCCAAGGGATAAGAAATTCGATGAAAAGGTTCAACATTGATGAAAATATACTTTTTCAAAGCATTTGGCCAAAATCGGGTGAAAAATGGTTAAAAAAATTTGACATACTCTCACTATTTTAATTATAAATTTTTATACAAAAAGAATTTTCTTGTGAGAGTAATCTTGTTGGAAAGAGGACTTTTGGGACTTCGATTTGAGTGCAAAAACGACCATATTCGTAGTCCGAATGAGGGAGATATGATAAAAAGACGTTAGCCATGCGCAGTTAGTTCGATCGAGCGGACATCGGGCGCTCGAGGGCCCAACTCCCTGCCAATTGAGCGCTCATGCGGACAGGGCTCCGCTCGAGCGCGCTGGTGCCCAAGAAAAACTCAAATTTTCCCCTGTTTTGTGTTTCTAACCTCAAATCTCTCAAACACTCACAAATTAAGCTTCAAATCCCAAATTCCAGCATAAAACATTAAGTTCCAAGTCACACAACCCTCTTTTAACAATAATTTTGCAAAACCATGATTAAATCACATCTCCAAGAAATCCATTTTCATAAAACCCAACTTAAATCACACATATCTATCATGCTCTCAACTTCCACATGAGATTAACTATATTTTTAACTCGTAAGAAAAATATCAACCCAAATCGCACTAAACATATAAGAAAATCTAGATCCTACATCGGATTTGCTCAAAAGCTTGAATTTCCTCAAATTTCTCCCTCATAGGGTTTAGATCTTGAGTGTGCTTGCCTCCTTGATGCGTCATCTCCCACCTCATTGCTTCAAAGCTTGATTTTCATCCTTGGTTACTCCCAATCTAGCCCCAAAGCTTCACTTTGAATGATGGAGGCTTAGGGTTTTGGGTTTCTCTCACTCACTCTCTCTCAAGCGAAGAAGAAGAAGAAGATGATGATAGAGAGATACGAGATGAAATAATGAGGGTGGTCTCTCCCTCACGTGGCTAACATACATATATATAGAAACCCCAAATTTTCTCCAACATTCTAGAAAATTTCAAACGTTTCTCGATAGCCCGCTCAAGAAGACTCCCACTGCTCGAGCGGTGATCCCTGAACCGAAATTCTGCGAATTTTCTCAAAACTCAACTCAAACTTTAAACCTTGTTCACGTCTAAATATTTGAATTTCTCCCTTAACTTAGCCATATCAAAATCATTCATCACCATGTATCTCCATTTCACTCTCACATATTATTAAGTCAACTGTTAACGAGTAAAATCTTTATGGCACCCAAGCCCAAATTTAATTCTGTCTTCTCACTTAATCGAAAACATAAAATCACAAAATAAATACGTACTAGGCTGTTACAAAGGGGGAGTTATTCAACTATTACACAAAGCTTATTATCACATGCTTATTGATAGGGGAGTTTTATTTAACTTTTCTATATTATTTTGCTATGTGTTTGTCATCATCAAAATAGGAAGATTATTGGCCTAACAAGGCTTCAGTGACCGTTTTGATGATAACAAACCTAAGTATCTAATTGTGTAAATTGAGTTTGTTTACAGGAAAAATATTATTAGCACAATCAAATACATAGAATGGAAGCCATGACGCAAATTTCAAACACTTCGGCAACATGCTTTTGAAACAAGGCAAAGGTTGAAGAATTAAAGAACTTCAAAGAATTGAAAATTTGAAGAATTTCAATTGTATCACTTTTAGGACTTATGTAAATTCACATGTCTCATGGATATATTTTTTTGAAGCTCATAGGATTCCTAAAATACCTAAAATATTTTTCAAAACAAGGAGTGACCAAAACTGGTTTTGAAAATCAAAAATTCTGGATTTTTAATACAATTCAGTCGACTAAAGCATAGATTAGGCGACTGACTGAGTTTCCAAAATAAGAAACTTGATTTCAAAGAATCCAGTCAACTGAGTGAAGACTCTAGTCGACTAAATAGGCTGGAATTTTGAAAAATGGCTAAAACGGCCAGTTTAATCTTTCCATACTTAGCCCAACGGCTAGTCCCAAACTTTGGCCTATAAATAGAGCCTTTGAGCTTTGGTTTCATTCATTAAAAGCCTCTCAAACATTCTCTCTTATACACTCTCCATTTGTGCTTAATTCTCTTATGTTTTCATTCGTATTTTTAAGAGAAAAGATTTTTAGATTTCTCTTTGAGTTTCATTGATATATTCCTTGAGAAGTGAGTTAGAGCTTTCATTTCTTATACTCTTCTGCTCATCATAAGAGCATTCCTTTGCACACTTTCTTGTTATTATGTTGTACTTGAGAAATGTGTTTCTCAAAAGAGGCTAATCTGCCTACAAAGATTGGATTACTTGAGAAGGGTACATTCTCAAAAGAGGCTACTCTGCTTAGACTAAGGAGAGAGGCTGCTTCGCCTATTAAATGAGTAATAGTGAGAAATCCTCATGGCGGTTGGCTTGAGACGAAGACGTAGGCCGTTGCGCCGAACCTTGTAAAAATCGTTGTGTTGTTTTTCTATCTTGCTTACTTTTTATTCTCATTATTCTATTGTTATTTATTATTGCACCACACACTTTTATACTTGAATCATTCACTATTAAAATCCATTCTTGTGTTTTAAATTTTTCAAGCAAAGAAAGTGTTGAATATAGTAAACAAGAAGTTTTAAATATTATGAATTAAAATCTACACTTACGTTTAAATCTTCTACCAAAAGGTTTTGAGTCTTATTTATAAGTAAATTAAAAACCACTTGTGCTTTAATCTTCTAACTTGAAAATATACTTGTAAATTAAAATATCTTGCTTATAAGTAAATTGAAAGTTAAATTTGTTTTCTAATACTTGAACAATAAATTTTTTAAATATTCAATTCACCCCCTCTTGGGACTACACATATACTATCACAGCCACTGCCGATGCCATCTAGCCACCGCCTTTAGGTGGCTCCTGTCACCTCATCCGAGCACTGTTTTCGATGAGTTTTATACCGTTAAAAATCTCTCAAAATATGAGATTTTTTGTCAAAAAATTTGCTAGAAAATTGCCTGAAAAATGACCAAAAAAACTACCCGAACCACAAAAAATGCTGATGGCCACAATATTATTGTGCCGCCAACTTTCTGAGGCTTTTTCGACCTCTTTTCGAGCTTCGTTTCTGATGTACATTATACCAACAGAAAGCTCTCAAATAGTACTATTTTTTGATTAAAAAAATTGCTCAAATATAGCTCAGAAAGACGCCAAAAAACCTCCTAGAATAGATTGCCGCCACTCTTGTGCCTCGCCGCTTAGAACTGCCAACTTTTCAAGGCTTTTTCGATCTCTTTCTGAACTCTATTTTTAACGTAATTTATATCGTTAGAAAGATCTCGAAAAGTAGAATATTTCTATCAAAACATCTGCAAATAATTGCCTGAAAAACTTTCAAAAAATTGCATAAAAGCCACTGTTGCCGCTGGCCTATTTGCTTCCTGTTTGGGTTGTGATTTTTGACTCTTTTTTTTTGGTTTTTAATAGTATTTTGAGGTATGTTTTACTGCTATTTTATGTTTAAAAAATTTCCTAGAAACCAATTCAAAAAATTACTCAAAAAATTATAAAAACTGCTGTTGGCAAAGCCGCCAGAACCGGGCTATTTTGGTGATTTTTCTTCACTATTTTTGACTTATTTTTTATGCTATTTTTTATTTATAAATACTGTAAAAAAAACTCACTAAAAAACTATTTAAAGCCATTAAAAATTTACCGCGATCCGCGGCCCGTAAAAACCCGAATCGCTGCCGGTGCCGCTTCCGTTGTTCATATTCTTGGATATAATCAACATGTTCTTAAATAATCTCAACTGATATTTTAGAAATAGAAACTAACTATTACATTGATCCTATGTCCCGAAGGCTCACATTCGATCTATCATGATCAACCCCCATGATTAAAAAAATAATCATCATTCACACTATTAAATCAAACATGAATAATAATTGATGATCATAAAATCGAGATTAAAACACCTGCAAAATAATAGTTAGCACTGTTCTAAAACTACCCGGCCCTAATAATCGTAAACAAAAAATAAAACGGCTCTGATACTAATTGTTGGAGGCAAAACTGCCAAAATTTTTATTTTTACAAACCATTATCTGAAAAAAAAAAAAATTAACTTGACGGACAAACGCCAAAATGAGCTCCAGATAAAAAACTTTTGAAAACGAACGATCAAAATAAAACTCGTGCATCCGAAGTTAATTTAGAAAAATACTTTTTTACCGATCGAATCTTTAACTACGATTTGAATCCGAGTTGATGCTCCTGTCAGATCTTCTACTGTATTATCTTATGCAATTCCTGAACGTAGTGTGGGCTACGAACTATCGAGAACTCGTACCGATAGAACCTCGACAGCTTTAGTCTTAAAGACAAGTTATGAAACTGGTTCAGCCTAACCGCATATTTCTAGGGCTATAGCCAGGACCTGGGGAGTAATTATGGGTAAAACTTCTAATGAAACACAGACACGTATTAGCGGTTTCTGCAATTAACCAAACTTCATAGCGGTATCTGTAATTATGGAAAACCAACAGTGGTTTCTGCAATTTTCAAAAAATACTGAATTACAGTTCACACCACTAAAAAACTATATTTACACTCTGACCCATAATCTCAAAACCATCTTGTATTGAGCTCCTGCTATTAAATGCTTATCATTTCTTCCCATGTTAAGATTTTGAATATCCGCCAAATAAATTTAATTACTGACAATTTAATTTAATCGGTATCTTGATAATTCTTAAGCCCTTCCACTTAACTTACTTGACCGTCGGATAATCAAATCCACCTGTAGGGTTTGGCCCGGTCAAAACTTATAAGCTTCCTTAAGGGGGTATTGTCAATCCCAATCTTTCGAAACGTGAATTCTGTCAATAATTAATATTCACCATATAAATAATACTGCTATCCAACTTATCGGGAATATAAACCCATATAAAATTGCACAATCTAATAAATCAAAATAACGAATATTAAATATACACAAATCAATAATTATATCAGGATTAAGAGGATAAGCACTATTCATAATAACGTTGGGGTATGAATTAATTTATATGGCTAGTATAAAATTAATTATTCCAAATATTTCTTTTAATACACACGAAGTGTACTGGCACAGAGAATCAGAATAATAGACGACGTTATTATCTCTTCCCTGTAACCAAGACAGGTTTACTAAAACTCTGCGCCACAATCGTAC
Source organism: Heliamphora exappendiculata (assembly GCA_034768845.1). Lineage (NCBI taxonomy): Eukaryota > Viridiplantae > Streptophyta > Magnoliopsida > Ericales > Sarraceniaceae > Heliamphora > Heliamphora exappendiculata. The sequence goes on from JAOTRH010006760.1 coordinate 13,474, forward strand.
CGATGGTATGTCTATTTTCATCTAAACTGTGAACATAAAACTTATATTCTGCAATAAGCTAAAATTTGATCTTCTGTGTGCAAGCCGTACTCTACACATCAAATTAAATACTATACAGAATATCGGACATCTATGTATAACATTAAAGAAATGATATACATACATTACTCATAAAAATTCTCATAAAATACAAAATTAATTTTATTAAAATAAAATTAAATATTAAAAATATGATTTTTAGTATACCAACCCTAACAGAAATGTCTTTGAAATTCGAAGTTTCTTAGGGTTAGCCTGATACTATAGGAGGTTCATTAAGGATTTCTCAAAGATAGCAAGACTAATGACTAAACTAACCTAAAATAGAGTGAAATTCGAATGGGATGAAAAATGTGAAGCATCATTCCAAGAGCTCAAGAAACGATTGTCCAGTGTCCCCATTTTAATCATACACGAACAAGACGCTGGGTACACTGTATATCGTGACGCATCTAAGGAAGGACTAGGGTGTGTCCTCATGCAAAAAGGGAGGGTCGTAGCCTATGGATCAAGATAACTAAGACCATATGAACGAAATTACCCAACATATGACCTAGAGCTCGCAGCTATTGTACTCGCCTTGAAACTATGGAGGCACTATCTCTATGGGGATATGTTTGAACTTTTCATCGACCATAAGAGTTTGAAATACCTTTCCACCCAGAAAGACCTAAACATGAGACAGCGCAGGTGGATAGAATACCTTGAGGATTACCAATTCACTCTAGCTTACAACCCTGGCAAAGAAAATGTAGTGGCAGACGCGCTAAGTAGGAAAACAAGGGGGAACTGGCAAGCATCGCCGCACAAGAATGGAGCATGATTGAAGCACTACATGATTTCCACCTACAACCCTCAATTCAGGATGGAGGATCTTGTTATTACCTAACGGAAGTCAAGTCAAAATTGTGTGAACAAGTTTTTGAGGCTCAAAGGCATGATCAAGAGTTAGAATTTATCCGCAATCGCCTAATCCCTGAAGAATCTAAACCAGGGTGGACGATCGGCAAACACAGCTTACTACTATTCCAACATCGACTTTCGTTCCTAATATCGACGGATTATGAAAACAAGTCCTGGGAGAATTTCATCATTCACCATTTGCAGTTCACCCGGGAAGAATTAAGATGTACCATGATTAAAAGAAACATTGCTGGTGGGGAGGTATGAAACGAGATGTGGCTAAATTCGTGGCCAAATGTCTCACTTGCCAACAAAAAAAGTCGAACATCAGAGGCCCGAAGGAGCTCTATCGTCCTTAGAAATACTGCAGTGGAAATGGGATCATATATCCATGGACTTCATCACCGGGTTGCCAATGTCATCTCAAGGGAACGACAGCATATGGGTCATCGTAGATCGTCTTACAAAATTTGCTCACTTTTTACCAGTAAGGACCACTGAAAAACTAGAAGCGCTAAGCAAGAAATATATTCGAGTGGTCGTCCGCTTGCATGGGATACTAGTTTCCATCATGTCGGACTGGGACCCCCGTTTTACTTCACGATTCTAGCAGAGTCTATAGACAACTCTGGGGACGAAGTTATATTTCAGCACTGCTTTCCACCCGCAGATTGATGGGCAATCAGAACGCACCATCCAAACACTAGAAGATATGCTACGAGCGTGTGTCATGGATTTCAAGGGGAACTAGGAGAAATATCTACCACTAGTCGAATTTATCTACAATAATAGCTACCAGGCTAGTATTGGTATGCCACCTTATAAAGCTTTATACGGAAGGCTCTGCAAGTCACCCATTTATTGGGTAGAAGCTAGAGAGGCCAACATCTTGGGACTAGACTTAGTGCCAGAAACAACATAAAAGATCAAAACGATTCGACAACAGATGGCTACAGCTCAAAGCAGACAGAGGAGTGATTGTTAGAGTTGGTATACTGAAAACCATGTTTTTTAGTATTTAATTTAATTTTAATAAAATTAATTTTTCTATTTTATGAGAATCATTATGACCAATGTATGTATATCATTTCTTTAATATTATGCATGGTTGTCTGATATTCTGTATAGTATTTAATCTGGTGTGTAGAGTACGGCTTACACATAGAAGACCAAATTTTAGGTTCTTGCAGAATATAAATTTTATGTTCACAGTTTAGATGGAAATGGGCATACCATTGGTACAACTGTAGGACAAAGTTTTAGTAGGTCTGTCTTGGTTACAAGGAACAGATAATAGTATCGTATATTGTTTCGACTCTCTGTGCTAGTACACTTTGTATGTATTGAACAGGACATTTGGAGTAATTAATTTTATACTGACTATATAAATTATTTCACACCCCAAGGGTATTATAAATAGTACTTATCCTCTTAATCTTGAATAATTATTGATTTGCATTTATTTAATATTCGTTATTTTGATTCATTATAGGGTGCGATCTTATATGGGTCTATATTCCCGGTGAGTTGGATAGCTGTATTATTTATATGCCAAATATTAATTATTGATGGAATCCACGTCCTAAATATCAGGATTGACGATACCCCTTTAAGGATGCTTATAAGTTTTGACCGGGCCAAACCCTGCAGGTGGATTTAATTATCCGGTAGTCAAATAAGTTAAGCGAAATGGCTTAAGGAATATCAAGATGCCGATTAAATTAATTTGTCAGTAATTAAATTTAATTGGCAAGTATTGAAAATTTTAACATGGGGAGAAATGGTAAGCATTTAATAACAGGAGCTCAATACAAGAAAGTCTTGAGATTATGGGTCAAAGTGTAATTATAGTTATTTAGTGGTGTGAATTATAATTCAGTGTTTTATGAAAATTGTAGAAATCGTAGCATGTCTTTCCATAATTGTAGAAACCTCTAGTAGGTATCTGTGTTCCACTAGAAGTCTAACCCATAATTACTCCACAGGTCCCTGCTGTAACCCTATATATATGCGGGTAGGCTGAACTAATTTTTAATAATTCTTATATCATTATTATTATGATATTATTTTTGTCTTTCAAGAGTTAAATATATTGGGGTTCTGCTGGTACGAGTTCTCAGAGGATCGTAACCCACACTACGTTTGAGGATCGCGTAAAGAAATACAGTAGAAGATCTGACTGGAGTTTTAACTCAGAATCAAATCGTAGTTGAAGATTAGATCGACAAAATGTATTCTTCTAAATTAACTTTGATTGCACGGATTTTATTTTAATTGTTCCTTGTTAAAAGTTTGATCGGGAGCCCGTTTCGACGTTTGTCCGTCCAGTTAATTTTTACCGAAAATTGTTTACAAAAATAATGATCTTATCAGTATTTCCTTCAACAAATTGGTATCACAGCCGTTTTGTTTTTTGTTTACGGTTATCGGGGTCGGATAGATTTAGAACTATTGCTAATTTTGTTTTGCAAGCGTTCTAATCCCGATTTTATGATCATCATTTATTTTCATATTTGATTGAATGCGTAAATGATAATTTAATTTAAATATTTTTTTCTCATTGGAGTTGACCGTAATAGATTAATTGATTGTGAACTCTACATAGCTATAGGATCAATGTAAAAATTATTTTTCGGTATCTAATTCTTTTATATTTTTTGAATATAAAAAAAATAAGAATGAAGAACAGTGGATGAACACCGAACTGGATTATAGCTTCGTTATTTTTTTTTTGGGCGAAACAGTTTTTGGTTAAAAAAATTAATAAATAAATAAAAGGCAAAGCATCTAAACGAGGCCTTGGCAGCGGCGGCTTTGAAGCTTGCAATTCGCAAACAGTGGCTCAATCCCAAACTGGTTCAGTGCTTTAAGACTCCGTTTGGCTTTGTTTTTCTAAGAAAACTAAGCTTGATTCCGAAGCAAGCAGCGCCGGTTTATGCCCAAGCAGCGCCAAACACGCAAGCACAAACAGCCGCAGCAATTTCCAAGCCGCAGCAGTGATCTCCAATTCCAAAAGGCTATTTCAGCGCCAAACAGGTGCCGGTTTCAAGCAATTTTGCAAGCGGTGCACCTATTTCTAAACAGAAGCAGCAAACGCCAAACACGCAAGCAAACAGTGGTTTTCCAAGCAGGCTGCTGAAGCAACAGCGCCGGCAAGCGGTTTTGGAATTCTGAAACAGTTTCCAATCAAAATCAACTGTGGCGTTTTATTTTTCCGAAACAGTAGCAACGTTCCAGGCTCAAGAAAACAGCAGAATCCTAGTCCCAATCAGAGATTTCTAATCCAGCGCTGGATTCCCCGATTTCCAAAAAGCTGAAGTTATTTTTTTTCCAAACACGGCAGCGCACTCTCCAAACGGCAATAGGCGCAATCAGTACAGTGCCGTGGATTAAAACAGTTGCTGGTCACCGATTGGGAATTGCGGCGACTATTTTTCCAAAAGAAATTCAGCAAAGCAGTTTCCAAATCAAACTCAAGCGGCGCACTAGATTTGGATTTGTTCGGGACTATTCTGTTTTGATTGATATGATTTATCATATAATCTCAAAGAATCATGTGCAATTTGAATACAGGAAGTTTATCTCTTAACAGAATACTAAAACTCTTTAGAGTTTCGATTTGATCATAAAATCATGATATTTTTTATTTATCTTCCATTTAGTTTTTTATTAACTGTGTGGATGATATTTATTGGTTTTATTTATCCTGTTAATTTAATTAATTCAAAAATTCAGTTTTAATTAAAATATTTTGTATTGAAAAATAAAATTAAGTTTTTTTAATTAATTAATTTTAATTAAATGAAAAAACTTTAGATATTTTATTTTTTACAAAATATCACGTTTAAGTTAATTTTTTTTAAAAAATCGAACATCTTGAAAAAAATATGAGAATCAATTTTGAATTTTGAATTAATTAATTGAAAAATTATTTACTCGAAATAAATTATTATTTTTCAAAAAATATGAAACGAAAAATAAAATAAATAAATACCTTTAATCACTACCGTAGCTGAAAAACAAAAGGAAAAACTATGCATTTATTAAATTTTACTTATTACGTATTTAAACACGAAAAGATAGTTTGATTAATTAGAATGTTTATAATCGTGTACAAGGAAAGTTGTTTGATTCTTTTAGATCATGTAGTTTTTGAAATTAATAAATTTATTTAATTAAATGGATTTTTATAACCCTAAAAAATATTTTAAAATTTTAAGTGGGAGAGAAAATTTATTCAAAGATAAATCACGCGGTCTCCATCACTAGTTTGTAGGCGATGCAATTAAACCCTGCGTGTCGGCAGTAAGGTCTTCCTCCCCAACGGATAGATTAATTGCGGTATCGCTAGTACAAACCTCATTTAGGGATAATTCTGAAAAATTGTTAGTGTAGATCACTTCTCCAACTGAAAGGTTCATTGCGAAGCGATTAATTTGGAATTAGGTGACAGTTAACATTTAGATGTATATAATAGTATGCTCTCCAACTGTGTCACTGCTATTATATACTAGACCGAAACTATGTCAGTTATTTAATTTTACTTTGCATAGTCTATTGCCTAGATAGTAAAATTAGAAAAAATTGGCATGTCTGATCTTATGAAGGATAATAGACGTCCTCCTAACGAGGTATGCTATTCTCAGGTTACTAGGCTGTTGGCAAATTAATTTTAAAATGGTAGAGGGAACCAAATTAAAATAAATTTAAAGTTTTGTTTATCATAATTAACGGTTTTTTAATTATGTGATTCTCGGGATTAAAATAGATTTCAACCCACTCACTTCTATGCTCAAAGAAAACAAACTTACAGGACTGAATTTTATTGACTAGAAATGTAACTTGAATATAGTTTAAACTACAAATGGTATTCTTTTAATACCAGAAAATGTGTTTGTTTCTGAAAAAGGTTCTTCCTCTGGGCCGAAAGGCATAAACAAGAAAAATGTTCAGAAACAGGGAGACACGATTTTCAGGGTAGTTAGTGAGGCACGGACTGATTTGAAAAAGTTAAAAGGCAGATATTTTTACTGCAATCAGACCTGGCACTGGAAAGAGCTATGTCAAGTATTTCTCAGAATACAGAACAAACAGGGTAATTTTCGTTCACTGGTTGTGAAAACATGTTTAGCGGTGTTATCTATCGGTACTTGGTGTGTAGATACGGGAGCCACTAATCATGCATGCAATTCATTGCAGGGGTTCTAAGAAATCCGACAACTTAGTGATGGAGAGATTTACCTGCATACGGGCAATAATACAAAGGTAACATCAGTTGCAGTATGAGATGTCACTCATAGTTTTGATAGAGATCGGGTTTTAATATTGAGAGATTATCTTTATATACCTTCCACTAGAAGGAACTTAGTTTCCGTTTATAGATTACCTAAAGACGGATATTTAGTTTATTTTAATAACGCTGTGGTTATTAAGGATAATAAACGGATTATCTGTTCTGGTACATTGGTGGATGATCTTTATATTATTTCTCCAATCTCTCCTATGCTGTAACTAATTGAAACAAATAATACATCTATATTACCATATAAGAGAAAGTTTCTTTCTTTAATGAACCAAACGTTTCTTTGGCACTTATGCTTAGGTCATATTAATCTAAAAAGGATAAACAGACTGGTAGCAGATGGACTTTTGAGTTCATTAGAAGTGGAGGCACTTCCAGTCTGTGAATCTTGCTTAGAGGGTAAGATGATTAAGAGGCTCTTTTCGGCCAAAGGCTGTAGAGCTAAAGAACCGTTGGAGCTGGTTCATTCTGATGTGTGTGGTCCTATGACAATCCGGGTTAGAGGTGGCTTTGAGTACTTCGTCATTTTTATTGATGACTACTCAAGATATGGATACATTTACCTGATGCACCGTAAGTCTGAATGCTTTGTGAAATTCAAAGAATTCAAGACGGAGGAGGAGAAGCATCTGGGTAAAAGTATCAAATCACTATAATTCGATCGTGGTGGGGAATATCTCTTTTGAGAGTTTAAGGACTACTTGTCATCAGAAGGGATTACATCCCAATTGACTGCACCTGGCACTCCACAACAGAATGGTGTAGTTGAAAGAATGAATATGACTCTTATGGAGATGGTAAAGTTAATGATGATTTATTCAGGTTTATCACATTCATTTTGGGGACTCGCTTTAGAGACAACAGCTTACATTCTGAACATGGTACCTTCTAAGTCAGTACCTTCTACTCCCATAGAATTGTGGACCAGGCGTAAGCCTGGTCTGAAACACATTCGGATTTGGGGGTGTCTAGCACATGTGCTGAAAGGGAATGCGAGTAAGTTAGAACCGAGGACAGAAGTTTGTTTCTTAGTGGCGTATCCCAAGGGAACGAAGTGTGGTCTATTTTATAATCCTAAGGATCAGAAGGTCATTATTAGCACTAATGTCCGATTCTTGGAAAAGAATTATATTATGGATCACAGGCCCAATAGCAAAATTATTCTGGAAGAACTGCGAGGAAAGACCAGTAGAACAAAAGAGGAACCACAAGTCACTGATATTCCATTACCTCGTCGTAGTGGGAGGATTATCAGGACAGGTGCAAATCAAGAACATGGTGCTGATGCACTGGGTTCTGATTCTGTACAGCGTGTTACTGCTAGTACACAGATACAGGTAGTGCCTCGTCGTAGTGAGAGGGCTGTTCATCAACCTGACCGGTATATGTTCTTGGGAGAGCCTTTTGACAGGATCCCGGCAGAACTGGATACCGAACCTTGTAACTATAATGAAGCACTACAAGATAAAAATGCAGATCTTTGGCAAAGGGCTATGAATTCAAAGATAGAATCTATGTATTCCAATCAGGTCTGGAAACTTGTAGAACTACCCGAAGGGATAAAACCCATTGGATGTAAGTGAATCTACAAGAAGAAAAGAGGAGTAGATGGGAAGGCTGAAACCTTCAAAGCTAGGTTTGTTGCTAAAGGGTTCACTCAGAAAGAAGGGATTGATTAAGAGGAAACCTTTTCGCCGGTACCCATGCTTAAGTCTATCTGGATTCTCTTATCCATTATCGCACATTTCGATTATGAAATATAGGAAATGGATGTCAAGACAGCTTTCCTTAACGAAAGTCTCGACGAGTGTTCTATATAATACAACCAGACGGATTCATTGCGAAGGGCCAGGAGCACATGTTGTGCAAGCTTAAGAGATCTATTTATGAACTTAAGCAGGCATCGAGGTCATGGAACACTCGGTTTGATCAAGCTATAAAGTCTTACGATTTTGATCAAAGTCCGGATGAGTCTTATGTGTACAAGAAACGTGACGGAAGCGTGACGGAAGCGTGGTGATCTTTCTAGTACATTATGTAGACGATATCTTACTCAGCGAAAATGATGTGGGGGCATTATCTACGGTTAAAGTATGGTTATCTAGGTAGTTCGATATGAAGGACTTGGGATAAGCTAGTCACATTCTTGGGATCAAGCTTATGCGAGATCGAAAACAAAGGATGCTGGGCTTATCACAAGCAAAGTATATTGATGATATCCTTGCTCGTTTTAGTATGCAGAATTCTAAGAAAGGGTTTCTCTCTTTTAGGCATTGAATCACTCTATCCAAGGATTAGTGTTCTAAGACACCTGATGAGATAGAGAAGTTAAAGGCTATTTTTTATGCTTTAGCAGTAGGAAGCCTCAAGTATGCTATGCTTTGCACTAGACCCAAAATATGTTTTGCCGTTGGCATGGTTAGCAGATATCAATCTAACCCAGGGCAAGAGTATTGGACTGCGGTAAAGAATACAATCAAGTACCTGAAAAGTACTAAGAATTATATGTTGATTTACCAGGCAGACAATTTAGTATCTTTGGGGTACACAGACTCAGATTTTCAGTTAGACATAGAGCTTACATCAGGAGACAATCTAGATGTATGGCAGCATGGTTTTGAATATAAGTGGGACATTATTAGAGTTACTATACTGAAAACTATATTTTTTAGTATTTAATTTAATTTTAATAAAATTAATTTTTTTATTTTATGAGCAATGTATGTATATTATTTCTTTAATGTTATGCATGGATGTCTAATATTCTGTATAGTATTTAATCTGGTGTGCAAAGTACGACTTACACACAGAAGACTAGATTTTAGATTCTTGCAGAATATAAGTTTTATGTTCAAAGTTTAGATGTAAATTGGCATACCATCGGTACGACTGTAGCACAGAGTTTTAGTAGGGTTGTCTAGGTTACAAGGAACAGATAATAGCATCGTCTATTGGTCCGACTGTTTATGCTAGTACACTTTGTGTGTATTGAACGGGACATTTTGGGTAATTAATTTTATACTTACTATATAAATTAATTTATACCCCAAGGTTATTATAAATAGTGCTTATTCTCTTAATCTTGAAATAATTATTGATTTGCATTGTGACACCCTGACCTGTTCTATTTTAGAAATGATTGAGCATTGATGGAGTAAGAATTAAAACTTGAGCTTGGTGATATTTTGAGCTTGGATACCCGTAAAAGATATGTTAGAAGAAGAATTTGGGGCTCTAATGGATGTTTGAATAAAAATAATTGAAAAGTGTGAAAAAAAGTGATATACCTTCACTAAATTGGCCATAACGTTTTGTACAAAATGAATTTTGGTATGAGGTTTAAACCATTGGAAAGTAGACTTCCGGGGCTTCCGTTTGAGCACAAGAACGACCCCATTTGGAGTTCGGATGAAAGAGATAAGCTTGCTCAAAGTTGGACTAACAGCGCAGTCGCGGAGACTGATCGATCCGTCCCGCGACCGATCGATCGGTCAGTAACGGACAGAGGCTATAAATTTCGGTTTTTGGGTTTGTTTTGTCATTCTTCTCCTCTCACCACTCTCTCTAAAGCTTAGGAGTGATCTAGGGCTTGGCTTATGGAGGTTCATGAGGGTTTCCATGTTCGTGGGAGTTGGAGATCTTGCCGTTTCCTTGCACGAGCGGCCGTTGGAGTGCGTGGGTAGGCGCTAGAAGCTCCCTTGAAGTTTCGTGTGTTGAGCTTTGGCAATTTGGAGCTCATGCGGGGCTTGAATCTTGATGGAGGATCTTCTTTGTGGTAGGATCTCGACTAATCCTTGTGGTTTACACTAATTTGTGTTGAAGTTTTTGAAACTAGGTTAAAGCCTAATGCAATGTGATATGTGGTTTAAAGAGAAACATGAATTGGTGGGGGTTTTACATGAGTATTGTTGATTATTTG
>JAOTRH010006771.1:0-57454 GCA_034768845.1 Heliamphora exappendiculata
CATCCCGTATTATCATGTATTGCACGAACTCTTAATCCCGAAGTGATTGATTAATTGTGTTTAGATAATGTACAGTAATTTGAGTCGTCAATAGTTGAGATTTCCTCAATGAGATCAACAATACCGATGAGTTGGGGACTTGCATTATTTTTCCGGTGATTAATAATCAGCTGACGAAAATCATGTCCGATTTAGGTTGAGGAGTTCCCTCTCGTGTGCTTTGCTTATTGGTTTGATTATGCTAAACCTGTACAATGAATCTTCTGATCCGGCATATCAAAAGGTTAAGCGGTGCAGTTGCGAGGAGAAGAGGATAATTAAATCGGGTTGTCAATAACCTAATTTATTTATAGGGAATCCATATCTTAAACCTGGGGGGAATTCAGTGCATTTGATAATTGGAGACTCAAGACATAATTTGAGTTATGACCGGGAGTTCATTCAGGAACTTTAGTGGAATTAAGTTCTGGTTCGTACGGAAAAGGATCTAACTTGGGGATAGAGTTAGGGATATCTGGTTTTATCGTACGGTTAGCCCGAGTCCTATACTTCCTCGTGATCTCTCACGTAGCCCATTATACGCACGTATATTTTTCTTGTTGGTTTCGGTAATTATTTAATTTAATTAGAATGTTGGTTTTACCGCCGGGGACATTCGGGAATTAAATTAAATTAATGAGGGACGGTATTGGTATTTGGCACACCTAGAGATTACTCCCTAGGTGGCCGGCCTTAGGAGATAGTGGGATTAATTATTTATATTAAGTATATATCTTTATATCCTTTTTGAAAAGATGATATATACTTAATATATATTTGATATATTCTTATATATCAAAGGGATGCTAATTAATCAATACCGAACCCTAATACTCTATAATAGCCGCCGGCCTCCTCTCCTCTTTGGCAATTATTTTTGCTTTTTTTGGAAATCATTGTGTGAGAAGAAACCAAGGTAGGAAGAACACTTCGATCGGAATCGGTGCTCACACATCATGATCGTCGTAGTGCGTTCGGGTCATACGTGAGACGGTTGCAAGGTTGTCTTCAATGTATTCGGGATTTCTAGAAACTTATCGACAAGTTTTATAAAGGTATTAAACTATTAAAATCTGTATAGTTTTCGTTTTTCTTGAAAATCTCATACGTTGTTTTTATGATCACGACGTCGATTCAAAAAAATAAAAAAATTAATCTTCATTTTTTTTCCGCTGCACGGCTCTCTCTCCAACTGGTCACAAGTGCAATGTTCAAAGGTTGCGGGCACAATTGTAGGAGCTAGTGAACAACTAGGTTGTAAAGTTTTGGATGTTGCAACCTCAAGGTTAAAAGGTTGCGGCCTCGAGATTTTATTTTTTGAAGTATTGGTTTTGAATTATTTTTTGGCGATTATTTGGAGCCTTTGTGCACCATCCCACTTGGTTTTCATCACTGGATTCATTCAGATAAGCCTAAGATTTGACGGGGTCAAATCGGAGTGTCTACAAATTCAATTTGGGTTATGGTAGATCGATTGACCAAATCTTCACATTTTCTTCCTATTTGAATGACCGACTCGGTGGATAAGGTTAGTAGATTGTATATTAGCGAGATCATTTGACTATATGGAGTGCTAGTATCCATTACATTCGATCGAGATTCTCGGTTCACATCACATTTTTGGAAGTCTTTAGTCAGCCTTAGGGATGAGCTTGCTTTTTAGCACCGCTTTTCATCCACATACAGACTGTCAGTGCAAATGCAACATTCAGATCTTGGAGGATATGTTATGGGCATACATGTTAGATTTTTGTGGACCGTAGGAGCCTTTTCCTTTGGCGGAGTTTGCATATAACAATAGTTTCCAATCGAGTATTGAGATAGCACCTTTTAAGGCCTTGTATGGTAGACCTTGTAGGTCACCTATCTATTGGACCAATAGAGGGGAAAAACTGTGTTGGGACTTGACCTAGTGCGTGAGACGACTTAGAAGATTATTGCCATTCGCTAATGTTTAGTAACGGCCCAAAGTCATCAAAAGAGCTATGCCGATCGAAGAAGATAACCCTTGATGTTTGAAGTGGGTGATCATGTGTTTTTGAAGGTCTCGCCTTGCAAAGGTTTGGTGAGGTTTGGTAGGGGTGGGAAATTATCTCCACGTTTTATAGGATCATTTGAGATCCTTGAGAGAATTGGAGAGGTGGCTTACCCTCTCACCTTGACTCCACAATTATCATTAGTGCAAAATATTTTTCACGTTTTTATGTTGCAAAAGTATGAACTAGATCCTTCGCATGTTAATTAATGCCCCAAGTTGCGAGTTGAGGATGATATCTCTTACGAAGAACGAATGCCAAAAATCTTGGAAACCAAGGAGAAAGTGTTGCGAGGGCAAACCATTTCGTATGTTAAGTTGTTATGGCTTCATCATGGCATCGAGGAAGCCACGTCGGAGCGTGAGCTAAAATTTTGTTCTAAGTATCCACATTTGTTATCATTTAGAAGTTCGGTCCTGCAGTTGTTTTTGATCTCACGAGATGCACCGGATATCTATTGTTTTTAGAAAATATTCTTTCCTTTTCAAAATAAGAAACTCTAAGATATATGAGCATCTTTTTTTAGAAAAATAGAGTCGCAATTTGACTTTTGAGAAAAATCAAGAAAAACAAAAATAAGGCTGCGGATCTTTTGAAAGCGTACCTAGAGAAAAAGAGGGTTCGGGGGCTAAGGTATGAAAAGGGAATATGTTAGGCACCTTTTTTCCTTGACCATAAGGTTGGCCTCTACTTTGTCAATATTGGTTCTTGTTATAAATTTCTTAAAGGTAACATATACAAAATGGGAGATTAAAGAGAATTCAAACAAAAGCAAGCAACGAAACAAAATCCTAATTATGATTCCTAGAGTTATGCAACTTGGTTGTTATTTGTAGATATGCCCCACATATTGTTTGAGCAAAGCAAAGAGAGAAACATGAAAATAAGCGATGAAACAAACAAGTAAAGGTCTAAGGGTCATGCAACAATGTTTCTGCCTCTAACATGCTATGAATAGGTTGTACAGAGTAAATAGAAGAGACTTGAACATCATATTTAAGCTATTAGACATGCAAAAAACTCACGGCCGTAGTAACAAATGTTATGGCCATGACAAAAATGGTCACAAAACCTGTGGTCGTGACAAATATAAGGTTATTGCAAAGAACATAATGACAAAGTACACAGTCGTGACAAATAAAAGTTGTGGCCATGGTTTTAAAGGGTACCAAAAGGGTATATACCACAAGGCTTAAAACATGCTCAAATGAATAAGATATACATAACAGAGACCATAACCCATTCATTCTAGGTTAGATCTACCATCCTCCATCCTTTATAGAAATAATATCTCTAAAACAGAATGTTTAGGATATCAAAATGAACAACATAATACTTAAAACACATTTTTATGTCACTAATCTCATAAAAATTCAACGACTGTATCAAAAGGGTATGGCGGCTAACAAAAATGAAGAAAAAGATGCGGCCATCATGTTTGTAGATCTACAAAATAGAGAAAAATGAGGTATACAGAATGGAGACCATGACCCATTTAGCTTAGGCCAAATCTACCATCCATCCCATCAAGAATATGGACTATGATACAGAATATGCAAAACATAAAAAAGAGAAGAAAGACCTTAATGATAAAGGGACAACATAAAATTTGTAAAACGGTTTTCATGCTTTCAACCTTGCAAGAAATGTCACAACCATAACAACATGATGTTGCGGCTATGAGAAACAAAGGCAGAAAAAGTGTCGGCCAAGCGTATAAAGCTCACGGTCGTTACTATAGGTTTAGAAAAACACTCGGCTGGGACATTGAAAGGTCGCGGCTGTCTTGTTTTTACAACTACAGAACATACGAAAAGAAACGTGTACATAATGGAGACCATAACCCATTTGATCTAGGCTAGATCTATCATTCATTACCCAACAGGAAGATAAACTAAGGCACAAAAAAAAGAAAATGTTGAACAGAGCAATAAAAAGATATAAAACCTTGAAATAAACAAATATCAGAGAGTTTTCATGTTTTTAGCCTTAAAAATAATGCCACGATCACAACAATAAGATGTTGCGGCCGTGAGTAAATAAGGCATAAAAGTATCGGCCATTAGAAAAAAGTACACGGTCGTGACTGTAGGTTTAACAAAACATACGACCATGACATTAGAAGGTTGCGACCATTATGTTTCAGAACCTCAGAAAGCTTTTGAAGTGCTCAGCGTGCTCATGAGCATCGAAATAGAATAAAAACGAATGTAAATATACGAAATAGAGAGCTATAAATACATTGTTTGTAATGAAAAACTTGAAGGAACAATGCTTACATTGAAATAAATGGTAAATAAGCAATAAAACAGTAGAAACCTTATCTACGACACCTTCGGAGGAAGAAGCTGAGGGTTTATAGAAGAGTTGTGGGTTCCTAAGGTTACCTCGTGTAAATATCCACCTCGAATGGCCCATTGGGGGTGAGAATAGGCTATCTCCAAGCCAATACGAGCTCTACGAACTCTTTCCACACAAGTAAGAACACGAACGAGGCTTGAGAAGGGTGGAATGGATGGGGGAATATTGGGTGGGGGAGTATTTTGGTAGAGCTTGAGCTTCCAAGTCTTTCTTCCTCTCATTCTGCTTGGAAATGCTGCCTATTTATAGGTAATGAGACCAACACAGACCCCTTTTAGGATGCTATTACCTATCAAAAAAGGGGTAATAGTGACGGCTACTACCTTTATGGTGATGAAAAGGACAATCGTGACTTTTCAAAATCACAGCCTAGATAAACAAGAGGCGACCGTGACAAAGAAAGTCTCGACATGCTTTAGGGTTTGCAAAAAGGTTATGGCCATGTCATAAATGTCACGGCATGAAGCTTTTTAGGATTTTTCCTTGGGTTTTGAGCCAAATTTGTGATTTTTTTTGCTTTTGAGCTTGATTTTCATACTTTCGTCATTAGAGCGCATTCGAGATGGGTGTCTAAGATTTAGCTTGGTCAGATTGGGGTGTCTACAGTTGCCCCTCTTTAACAGAGTTTGCAACAACTCATGGCGCAAGTAATGTCAATGCTCTAGAGAAAAAACTGATTGAACAAGCTGCCAATCATAAGCTTGAATTTCTATCAAGCTTCTTATATAACCTTATTGTGAAGGATCAGACCGGCTGTAGTTCATGGGGCAATGCATGTGATGCAAGCAGGCTAATCATGATGCATGGTAGGTACAATGCGATGCAAACGGTGCAAATGCAAGGAAGTTTAAGGTAATAGCACAGATTGAAGAATTAGAGATCATTTTTAGGTCATGAAAGGACTGATGAGTCAGTTTAAGGTCATAAAGAGAACAGAATGATCAGTTTAAGGTCATGAAGAGGTCCAAATTCTTATAGGGGTAATTTTCAGATCATGCGAGGACTGGTGAGTCAATTTAAGGTCATGAGGAGGACTGAGCAGGTTAAGGGGCATTTTAAGGTCATGTAAGGACCGGTAAGTCAATTGAAGGTCATGAGGAGAACTGACGGTGGTAAGGGAAGTTCTGAGGTCATGCGAGGATCGATAAGTTAGAATAAGGTCACGAGGGGGACCGAAGATGCTAGGGGCAGTTTGAGGTCATGCGAGGATCGATAAGTAATTTTAACGTCATGAGGAGGACCGAACAGGTAAAGGGGCATTTCAAGGTCATGCGGGGACCGATAAGTCAGTTTAAGGTCATGAGAAGGACCTAACAAGAAAACTTATCAGCTTTAGGTCGTGATGAAGACCAGGGATGTAAACTTATTAGTTTTAGGTCGTGACAAGGACCGAGGTTTTCAAAGTGGCATTCAGAACATCAAGAAAGGCTAAAAGAGTTTTTGATTTGTTCAAGACCCACACTAGGGTAGCTTCAAATGTCCACAAAGGCGGGGGTATAAAAACAAAGTGGCTATTACTTTTGGAAGTGGCGGCATGCACTATTATGCCTTGAGGATGTAACGGCCTGAACATACAATTCATGGCCGTGAGAAACCTTTGGGAAACAGTTACGGCCTCCACAAACAATCATGATGACTCGGGTTCGGATGTGGCGATCACCACTTTTAAACAACTCGAACTTTGCAGCCTCGAAGCCGATGACAATACATAAGGTTTGGTCTGGTTCAAAATTCTTATTCGCGCGAATAAACAAATGGCTCTTTCCTCTCTCTTTCGACTCTCTCTTTCTCTCTCTCTCACTCTCTCTCTCTCTCTCAAGTTTTGAAGATGTTTATCCTCTTCTTAGTCTCGATGGTGCTCACGGTTCTCATGGGTACCGACCTTAGGTTTGGTTTTGTAGATGACGAGGGTGGCGAAGCCGGTGGAGGAGGTGGCGCGGAGGTTGGTGGTGCAGTGCCGATGGGTGGCGATAGGGGGTGTAGCGGTCGTAGGCGGTGGTAACTAATAGGCCGCGGGTGACGGTGGTGATGCCGGTGATGTGGAGGTTGGCGGCATCCCCGATATGTCGGAGGTTTTCAACCTCAAGACCTATTACTCGATCAACCATCGTCTTTGGAGGCCAGCTATAAAGGGATTCACCATTCCCTATGTGGTGGCTAAGTAGGGGGTCCTCCTACGGCACCGTGACGACCACCTCTCCACTCAAAACCTTGAGGTAAGCCGAGGTCCTAAAAACATTCATTATTTCATTTGTGGAAAGCTTATTTTGAATGTTACATCATTTTGATATTGCACACATTGAACTCGTCTTGAATTTGAATTTAGTTTGAATATTGAATTAGATGTTTGGATTGAATTGAAATGGATTGGAGTTTGGGATTGGCATTGGGTTGGAGTTGGATTTGATTGGAAACATTGAACTTAACTAGGTTTAGACATTGACTCGGATTGGATGGACCCTTTCTCTGGGACAAGACTTTGGATCTTGAAATAATGGGACTTTTGAATTTAGATGAAAACGGACTTTAGATTTTACAAATTTGAAATTTTGGTTAAATTAAAACTTAGATTCATAGAAAAAGGATTTTGAAATTGGATCGAGAATAGTGATAGTATGTGTGGGATCCGAAGAGGGGGGTGAATTGGATATTTAAAAAAATTTAGTTTAAATATTCAAATATAGATATACAACTGTTTAATTCTCAAGTATATATTCGAATAAATCCACTTCTTTGAAGATTATGGTACAAGAATATTTTAATTAATCTTATAATCAAAAACTCTTTCTTAAAAGGATTTAACTGCAAGTGTTGAGTTGAATAAATCTTCTTGTTAACTAGATTCACCACCTTTTTATTTTTAATAATTAATAATATAAATATAGCTTTTGTTTACAAGTTAAATACTTAAATACACAAGTATACTTAAAAATCTTTTGTTAGAAGATTTGAAGCACAAGTATAAAATTTAGTTTACAACTTCTAGTTTCAACACTTTTCTTGATTTAAGAAATTAAAAATACAAGAACGAATAATAAAGAAGGATTCAAATACGAAAATGTGTGTGTGGTGCAACAATAAACAACAATATGATAAAGAAAGTAAAGCAAGTAAAAAGATGACACCACGATTTTTACAAGTTCGGCGCAGCGACCTACGTCCTTGCCTCAAGCCAACCGCTATGAGGATTTCTCACTATCACTCCTTCAATAGGCAGAGTAGCCTCTCTCCTTAGTCTAGGCGGAGTAGCCTCTCTTGAGAATGTACCCTTCTTAAGCAATCCAATCCTTGTAGGAAGATTATGCTCTTTTGAGAAACGCCTTTTTCAATCACAAATGAGAAATAAGAAGAATGTGTACAAGAGATTTGCTCATAGGATGAGTAGATGAAGTACAAATAATGAAACAATAACTCACTTCTCAAAAGAATGTGTCAATGAAGCTCAAAGAGAATTCTAAAAGATCATTTCTCTTCAAAAGTATGAATGAAAAACTCAAAGATTTTAGGCTCGAATGAAGAGTATATGAGAGAATGTTGGAGAGGCTTTTAATGATTAAAACAAGAGCACAAGGGCTCTATTTATAGGCCTCAAAATCAGACTAGCTGTTTTTAGCAAAAATTCAAAAATAAGCCTGTTCAGTCGACTGGGAAAGGATGTTCGGTCGACTGGACTTGACTTCAGTCGATTGGACTTCAAGGGTCAGTCGACTGAACTATTTTAGATTTGAAATACATTTTTGGTAGTTCACTCAATCGACTGGATAGAAGGCATCAGTCGACTGGATAGTTAAAAATCTAGATTTTTGTTTTTCCAAAAAAGTTTTGAACTTTTTATGCTTTGAAAAAATATTTTAAAGATTTCTAGGAATCCTATGAGCTTCAAAAGAAATATTTAATGAGTTTAGTGAATGTACATAGATTATAAAAATGAAATTTATAACTTGTTCTTCAATCCTTAACTTTTTCATTTCTTGTATTGTTCCAAATGCTTGTCGCCAAAGAATTTTGAAATATGCATCATGGCTTTCATTTTGCATCTTTGATTGTGCTAATCATTTTTTTTCTGTAAACATACTCAATTTGCACAATTAGATACATTGGTTTGTTATCATCAAAACGGTTATTGAAGCCTTATTAGGCCGACAACATTCCCTTTTTGATGATGACAAACATATAGCAATGAAAAGTAGGAAAGCTTAAATAAAGCTCCCCCTATTAATATGCACGTAAAAATAAATTTGAAAGACTCCCCCTTTTAATGTGCATTTGGATTTATTTCAAATAAATCTTTGAAAGAGCATTTTTTTAAAAATTTTTAGTCATTGAGCATATATCCATTTTTATCTTTTGAATGGAACACCAAAATGAGTATGCATTTATCTTCAATATCTAATCATCCATAAAGATTCAAGCATAATTGCATAAGATCAAAGCATAAACATAGCATAATTATCCAACTAAGACATAAGAGTAGCATAAGTACATGAGCAAAACAAAGTACAATACATTTGTTCTCTCTTGCTCTCATTCTCTCATTCTCTCATCTCCTTGTCTCATTTTCTTTCTTCTTTCTTCTTGAGCTTTCCTTCGCGCACTTGCTTCTCCCCCTTTTGTCATGATCAAAAAGAGGCTGAGTGAGAGGTAGACTCGGTGTCTTCATCATCACCGTCATCAGCAGGTGAAGAGACGTCATAGGGAGGAATGCCTAAGGCATCCTCAATGCGGGTGAGACGGGAGTTGATTTTGGCAAACTTTTTATCAACACTTTTTGAGAAAGATTCTACCAATTTCTTTAAAAATGATCGTGTGATAGGAGCAGTGTCATCAGTGGTGGTAGGAGCAGTAGCAGCAGCAGTGGTAGGAGTAGACGGGGGATGAAAAGGAGCATCAGCCTGTGCATAGGCGGCATCCTCATCTTCCTCATCTTGCACAACGCGAGGAGCTTGCCTATGAGTTTTGGGTAGCCACTCCCTATTTTGTAAACTATATTCCATTTGCTTTAAAGTTGTAGGGGTAAAAAAATCAAAATTTTTGGGTGGAATAAAATTGGAAGGAGATGGAGAAAAACCAAAGGATTCAAAGAGAGGTGTGAGAAAACCTCCATATGAAAGAGTATGGCATTTGGACCCTTCTTTAGAAAGCATCCATTGACAAATTAAGGATGGAAGGTCAAGGTATTTTTTCGTGTAAATTCACCATAAGATAAAACAATCAAGATACGAAATGTCGGTGCAATATGTTGTATGTAATGATGAGATGTAGAATTTTGGCCTCAAGAGTGAGTTGGTAGTAAGATGCGGTGAGGGCAAAATTTAGAGGGGGTTTAGTCATGATCATGGGTAAAAAAGTTTTGGGAGTGAATTCTTGTGCCATGATCCATGTTTGAGATGAAATTTGAGAGCACACAAAATCTCCTCTACTCATTCAAAAAAGGCGTGCAATGTCTTGATCAGAAAATTTGTATGTTTTTCCATAGAGAAACATAGAGAGACGTGTGTAGCGATCATTTAGATTGGTTTGAGCTTCTTTGGTGAGATTGGCGTAAAATAACCTAGTGGTTTGGGGATAAACGCCTTTGCATTGATAGAGAACATAAAGTCCCCAACCGAGTCTAGATATAAGACGTGAGACCTTGACCCTTTTTAATTTTTGTAAAGTTTTGATGTGTTATTTATTATTTTTACAATAGCATGTTTATGTGCGTTTTGTGCGTGTTCGAGCTTAGAAATGCTGTTGGGTTGGATACCGGGACCATTGGGAGTTGTAGTGTGAGGTTCAAAAAAAAAAGAAGATATTTTTGTGGCCTATAAATATCTAGCCTTAGATATTTTGGTGGATATATTTTTATTTGGAAAGCTTAGAGGCTAAGTTTCCTTTTCCAAACAAAAATCTCTGCCTTCTCTCTAGTTTTCTTGGGGCCCGGGGCTTTGTTTTTGGTGATCGGGTGGCGGATCCTTCCTATCGGCATTGAGGGCTACGCATTCATCCGGACTTAATTTCGTTTCGACGAAGTTCATTTTTTACGGAATTCGAGGTGTCGAGTTTTTAACTCAACGAGGTAGGATCCTAAACTATTTTGTCTTTAAAGGGTGCTACGCGCAATTATATGTGTTTTTACCATTTAAAAATACATAAAAAGTTGGTTTATGTTTCAAAAAGTTAGATTTTGGTTCAAAATCGCTTTTGGGTTGATTTCGGTTGGAGGAAAAGGGTTTTGAGGCTTTCTTTTCGGTGTATCTTGGTTGTTTTGGGTTTGTGTATGCCCATGGGTTGTAGAGGGAGTGCTTGGTTGGTTTAATTTGCGGCTGAGAAGTTGTTTCAGTCTCTTGGGTTTGTTTTTCACCATCGCCTGTAGCTTATTCTAAAATTTGAGAATTTTTGGGTTTTTGTGTCGACACCATTTTCTGTTTGTGTCGACACAATTTTCTTATGTGGTGTTGAGCACGCTTTAGTGGCTGTTACATTAAACTCTCTATTTTTTTGTGTCGACACCAATTTCTGTTTGAGTCAACATCTTTTGTTGTTGGTATCGACACATTTTCTGTTTGTGTCAAAATAATTTCCATCTGTTGGTGTTGAGTATTCTGTTGTTGTTTATGTTGACACATTTTTTGTTTGTGTCGACACCTCCGTTGTTTGTGTCGACACATTTTCTATTTGTGTCAACGCTGAAAATGTTTCGATACCTCCGCTGTTTGTGTTGACACATTTTCTGTTGGTACCGACCCTTTTCTTCCTTGTGTGAGAAGAAGAGTTTTGAGATTGGGGTGAGTTCTAAGAGCCTTTGGTTTACTAGAATGTGAATGTCATATTTTCATATTTAAACCATGTTTGATTGCATAAAAGCATGTTTTGCGCTTTTTCTTAGTTTATTACATTATATGACTTGTGGATGTTGGGTTTTCAAAGGGTGTTCTTGAAAACGGTGAAAAAATGGTGATTTTTGATAAAATTCTCAACACTTGGTGTTTTGGAGATTTGGAGCTAACCCTTGGGGTTGAGATTCAGTTTTGAAACGTTTTGTTAAAAATGGAAAAAAATATTTTGAAATGTTTTTGTTTGATCTCTATGTTGATGGATGGATCTATATACATATTTCATGTGTTTTGTAAAAATATTTTCGTAGTTGAGCTATGGTTTGGTTTGAAATGATTCTCTAAATGTACCGGGATAGCGTGTATATGGCATGAGTTGCCCTCGAATTATGTCCAAAAATGTGCGCAGAGTAGGTACCTTTGTCCTTTGGGGTAATTCCCGTAAAGAACGTGTGTGGGTGCTTTTGTCGCTTAGTATTAGTCCGTAAAGTCAACTTTTACGTTGTGGTGGCTTCGTATAGAACTTACATTTACCTAACCGGTCCTACGATGTGTAGGGATTGGGTAAAGGGGCAGGAATCTGTAGTTGCTATATCTGTCCCCTTATGACGGTGTCGGTACATAAGATTCATTTATTTTATCCTTGGCTGCGTGTTCCTAGTGGATTATATTTTATCTTTATCCTCGGCTGCGTGTTCCTAGTGGATTATATTTTATCTTTATCCTCGGCTGCGTGTTCCTAGTGGATTATATTTTATCTTTCTCCTCGACTGTGACCCGAGTGGAGCATACTATTTTATCTTTCTTCTCGGTTGTGTGACTCGAGTGGAGCTTTCTGTATTATTTTCCTCGACTGCGTGTTCTGGGTGGAAAATATCTTTTATCTTTCCTCGGTATGTGATCCGAGTGAAAAAATGACGTCTTGGTTATTATTTTTCTTCAACTGTAAAATGTTGTTTTGCATTGTATAAATGCTTGGTTTGTGGATGAAAAACTATTTTGGAGGTTTATGGGAAATGTGGGATTTTTTATGAAGTAAAACCGCTTTCAGGCTCGTGTTAGTCTGATGGAAAAACTTGTGATTTTGGGTTGGAAAAACCTTTTTTGTTCTTGTGGTTGAGCCTATATGCTTGTGATTGCATATCATGCTTTACAACTTTATAGTCTGTTTCTATTGGGCTTCGGCTCAGAGTGGTGGATTTTGCTGTAAAACCTTTTTCAGGTAAGCGTGGTCTGGTAGGTTGACCTGGTGGTGCCCAGAGGAGGCTGATGACAAGATCTGTTATCTTGTCTTTGTTAGGTAGTCTATACCTTTTTGTATATATTTCATGTTTAGAGATAACATGTTGTAAATCATATGAGATTCTTATGGATGTATGCATGTTTTAATACTTTCGAGAGAACCTTGGGTTGGTTACTCTTTTCCATAGTTTCTTACTACGTTTTTCGTTGTTGGGATCAACGGTTTACAAACGAGATTTTCAAATGATTTGTGCTTTATTTAAACTCTTGTGCTTCGAGAAAGATTTTTGAAACGGCCTAAAGCTTCTTTTAAAATGAAAAGATTTTCTTATCCGAAACTTGTATTTGTTTTTAAAGGCTTAGCTTCTGAAGCTGTCTCTGTAGTCTTTTGCCTACTCTTTTAACTCAAATAAGTCCTCAGTAGTATGTTTTTACAAAGGTTTTTGCCTTGTTTGGCTCTCTGGTTTTAAATCCCTTTGTTTGGGCGGTTTTGGTGGTTGTTCTGCGGATTTTCGCGTGATCCAGAGTTTGGGGCGTGACAACTTAGTATCAGAGCTCTGGGTTCGAATACCTATAAGCTGTAGGAGACTAGGGTGTATCACCTTGTGAGGATGTGTGTGTGCTTGGTTGTCTGTGTTTGGAACATGAGCATGTTGATGTCGTGTATATGTAAGCATGGAGGTTGAACCTTAGGATTGATTAGTCTTTCCTTCGGGCGGTTGGACTAATAAACTTGGGAGCCTAGTTAAAAATGTGTTTCATGGACGTAAATTCTAACAAGGAATCTAAGTTGGTTATCAAAAGTGACGCGTTATTCTTGTCGGTTCTCCTCGGTATCGGTGTTGTGTCTGCATAATCATTATGGATATATGTTAGCATGATTATGTGGTATGTGAAATGTGGTAGAAGTAACATGATAGATCGACCTTAGGTTATCGCGTTTCATGTTTTCTTTCTATATAACCTGTACACCCTTAGAAGAGACGAGATCGTGGTTTGGGTATTGGATGTGTGATTTGGTTGCTATCAGTTATAGAGAACAGTTGTGGGTTGAGCATTGATCACCTGGTATGTTGTGGAACTCATCAGTGAGTTGGGTTAAACCATGTGAGGTTGGCCTTGGTTGGCAAATCGTTAAGTGTTTGAGCAGAGTTTTGTTCAGGTGTAGTCGAAGCATGGTTGATGGCTTTAACTTGGGTAACTGGCTTCTCTGGAGAGTAAGTTATTGGAAGTGGTAGTGGTGTTAAGGATGGCCTTGCGAGTAGAGGTGATGGGGTGTTGGAAGCCCTAGATCTTAGTTGTTATTATTAGGTATATCACTTTTTTAACAAGTTTGGGATCATCATAATGCTTTATTTAATACATTTCTCATCATTTAAAGCTAAAAAGAAGTAAAAAAAAAGTCACTTTTGGCACATCCCCCAAGGTGGTCGACCACTAAGGGGCATTTTTGGCATTTTTATGTTATTTTATCCTTTGCTGCTTTATTGTACTTAAATCCTTGATTTATGATATTCATGTGTCAAAATTTAGATTTTTAAGACTTTTCGAGCTTAACTCTTGTCTCAAGCAACTTGGTCTTATAACCTTAAGTTCTTACCTCAATATTCGGGTTTTAATATATGCTTGTGTGTTTCCCCTTCTTTCTCGGGTCTTAGGCTCGAAAGGTTAAAGGGTCGGGCTAGTTCTTCTTACCGAACTTAGGTTCGAGATTTCGTTTATTTTGAGATGTTCTTTCTTTTTTATTCGTATCTTGAGTTCAGGTTAGTACATTGAACCATTGGTCATTTTCACCGACAGGTTACTCTCGTGCAATCAATTTTCCTTTGCCTCCACGAACCCTAGGTGCCATGGGAAGGGTTTGAGTGTGGGAAAAAGTAAGATTGAGAGGTTTAGAATCTTTGTGGGAGAGTTTGATTTGAGGGAGAACCCTTTTGAAGCCAAAAGTAGGTACTTTCGAGCCCTAGGAGAGAGAAATCGAGAGTGGGAAATGAAAGGGCATGGGCTGATAAGCTGTTCAGCGCCCTCGGTTTTTATAATCCTGATAGTTCAGTCGACTGGAGTGGTATGTTCAGTAGATCAGACTGATTTACTGAAGGTTCAGTCGACTGGAGATTGGGGCTCAGTTGACTGGATGAGCTTTTTCAGTTATTCTATTTTCAGTAGTTGCCTGAAGAGGTTTTAGTTGTTTTATATAAGAAAGCTCATTTTAATTAAATTCACTCAACTTCACGAACATGCATTAATCCCAATTCTCTTCTTATAACAATAAATCTTTCCTCATTAAGTGGTTTTGTAAAAATGTCTGCCCATTGCTCACTAGTGCATACAAATTCTAAAAAGATATCACCTTTTTGTACATGATCACGAAGAAAATGGTGTCTTATTTCAATATATTTTGTTCGCGAATGCAAAATAGGACTTTTAGAAATATTTATTGCACTTGTATTATTAAATTTAATCGGCACAACTTCGTATTTTGATTTAAAGTTTTGAAATTGTTGTTTCATGTATAAAATTTGTGCACAACAACTACCCGCAGCCACATATTGGGCTTCAGCGGTAGATAAGGTTACAGAATTTTGTTTCTTTAAAACCAAGAGACAAGTGATCTTCCTAAGAAATTACATGTGCCACTAGTACTTTTGCGGTCAATTGTGCAACCAGCAAAATTAGTATCTGAATAACTAATCATTTCAAAAGAAGTGTATTTAGGATACCAAAAGCCTTTATCTATGGTGCCAATTAGGTATCTTAAGAATCCTTTGACAGCAATCAAGTGATTCTTTAGGACATGCTTGATATCGTGCACACATGCATACACTAAACAGTATATTTGGTCTAGTTGCAGTTAAATAGAGTAAGCTACCAATCATACCTCGGTAGAGCTTAGTGTCTATCGGCTTCCCTTGCTCGTCTTTGTCAAGTTTAGTTGACAATTAAGTATCTTAAGATTCCTTTTACAGCAATCAAGTGATTCTTTAGGACATGCTTGATATCGTGCACACATGCATATACTAAACAGTATATCTGGTCTACTTGCAGTTAAATAGAGTAAGCTACCAATCATACCTCGGTAGAGGTTAGTGTCTACCGGCTTTTCTTGCTCGTCTTTGTCAAGTTTAGTTGAGGGACTCATTGGAGTTCCCAAAACTTTTTCGTCCTCCATGTGGAAGCGCTTGAGCAGTTCATGTACATACTTTGATTGGTTGATGAAGGTTTTATCCTTTGCTTGCTTGATTTGTAATCCAAGAAAGAGTGTGAGCTCTCCCATCATGCTCATCTCGAACTCGTTTTGCATACATAGAGAAAATTCTTTACATAGATTTTCATTAGTAGCACCAAATATAATATCGTCTACATATATTTGTATAATGAGCATATCTTCTTCGTTTGTTTTTATGAATAAAGTAGTCCATCTTTTCTCTTGTAAATTCATTTTCTAACAAAAAGTTACTTAGTCTATCATACCAAGCTCAAGGAGCTTGTTTTAATCCATACAATGCTTTTGTTCGTTTAAATACATGATTTGGATAGTGATAATCTTCAAAACCAGGTGGTTGTTCAACATACACTTCCTCATTTATGAACCCATTTAAGAAAGCACTTTTTACATCCATTTGAAAAAGTTTAAAGTTTTCATAGGATGCATATGCTAATAACATACGAATTGACTTCCATCATAGCTACAGGGCATAGGTTTCTTCAAAGTCAATTCCTTCTTCTTGATTATAGCCTTGTGCAACTAGTCTAGCCTTGTTTCGGACAACAATACTATTTTTATCCTTTTTATTTCTAAATAGCCATTTAGTTCTAATTATTATATTATCTTTAGACCTAGGAACTAAACTCCAAACTTTATTTTTTAAAAATTGGTTTAGTTCTTCTTGCATGGCTATTATCCAAGATTCATCTTCTAGTGCATCGTTTATATTTTTAGGTTCTTCTTGTGAAAAAAAAGAAAGACGATCGAGTACTTACACCTTGTGAATGTTCACAAATGATTTGATCCATGGGGTGATCCTTCACTGTCTTCCATTCTTTTGGTAGGTCTTTATGTTTATCTTGACTTTTAGACTCATGAATCTCTATGCTTTTTCCTTTGTCTTCCTTGATTTGCAGTTCTTCCATTCCTTTATTAATATCTAAATCATCATCAACAGGAATCTTAAAAGAAAAAGGGTTAGCCTCATTAAATGTTATATGAATGGATTCTACTAATGTCATAGTTCTTTTATTGTACACTCTATAAGCTTTACTATTTGTAGCGTACCCTAGAAAAATTCATTCATCATATTTAGATTTAATTTTTTTCAAATCATCTTTATCATTTAAAATAAAGCATTTACATCCAAAGACATGAAAATAAGAAATGTTGGACTTTCTACCATTCCATAGCTCATAAGGAGTTTTGTTTAAATGATATCTTATAAAAACAAGGTTCATAACATAGCGAACAGTATTTACTGCCTCGGCCCAAAAATATGTAGGAATTTTGTGTTCATTTAACATTGTTCGTGCCATTTCTTGTAAAGATCGATTTTTTTCTCTCAACAATTCCATTTTGTTGAGGAGTTCGAGATGCGGAAAAATTATGAGAAATTCCATTTTGGTCACAAAATTTTTTTACATCTTTATTTTAAAACTCATATCCTCTATTACTACGAATGTGTAGGATAGAATAGCCCTTTTTATTTTGAATTTTCTTACAAAATTTAGCCAACACATGACATATTTCATCTTTTTTCAAGAAATAATACCCATGTATATAATGAAAAATCATCAACAATAACAAAGTAGTAAACTTTTCCTCGAAGACTTTGGGATTTCATAGGACCAAACAAATCAAGATAAAGTAATTGTAGTGGCCTATTTGTAAAAAATTCTTGTTTCTTTTTTAGACTTGTTATGGCTTGCTTACTAAATTGGCAAGCATCACAAATTTTGTCTTTAATAAATTTAGTCTTAGGCAAGCCTTTGACCAAATCTTTCTTGACAAGTTTGGATTGAAGATCCATACTAGCATGACCTAGCCTCTTATGTCATAACCAACTAGTTTCATTTACAGTAGAAAAACATTGAACATTTTGAGAATTTAGATTTTCAAAATCGATAGTGTAAACATTTGCAAATCTTTTTGCAACAAAGATTGTACACTATAACCTTTCTTTGTTTTGCAACAAATATTATTATTTTCTTTGTTTTCAACAACATATGTGTAATGCAAAAATTGTACACTATTACCTTTATCGCATAATTGAGTAATACTAATGAGATTATGCTTAAGACCATCAACAAGAAGTACACTATCAATAGATAGGAAAGATTTCTTACCAACCTTACCTACACCAATGATTTTACCTTTTTCGTTGTCTCCAAATGTCACATAACCTCCATCCTTAGGTGTTAAGCTTAGGAATTTTGACTTGTCGCTCGTCATATGTCTTGAGCATCCACTATCCAAGTACCATTTTTCTTTTGAGGATGATGAGGATCTCAAGCATATCTACAAAACAGATTAAGTGATTTTTTTTGGTACCCAAAATCTTTTTGGGTCTAATAGGATTAGTGTTTTTCACTCTCCAAATCATTTTTAATATATCATTATTTTTTTTAGTGGACAATCAAATTTAATGTGTGTTTTGTTCTTGCATTGAAAACAAATTACATTTTTATAGATATTCTTTGAATATGAGTTTGAAAAGTTTTTTGATTCTTTTACAAAATAATTTTTGGATTTGAATTTTACTTCTCCATTATAACTAATTCATTCTTTATTCAATGATCACCTTTGTGCTCCCAAAATTTTTTCAAAATTTTCTTTTCCATTTGTAAATGTATAGATAATTTTTGAGTAATCTTTTACTTTTCTTTTTAGTTCACAAGAGACATCATTTTCAATATTTTTTACCTTTTAAGCTTGTGAGTTGTTTTCTTAGCATCTCAATTTCTTTTGTTAGATTAGAAATCTTATTTTTTGAATTTTTTGTTAATTTATAAAATTTAACTTTTAAAATGAGTTTTTCTTTTTTCAATGTTTTAACTTGTAAACTATGCTCTTTAGACATGCTTTCTTTTTCATTTTTAGCATTTTCATTTAAAACTTTTAATTCCTCAATTTCTTTAGAAAAAATTTTATTTTTATTTTTTAATTTTATAATTTTCTTTTCCAATTTCAAAAGACTTTTATGTAAGTTGAATATTTCATTTTTAAGTTCGTCATATGATGGCATTGAGTAAGAAGAACTAGATTCATTGCATGAACTAGAGTAAGAACTTATCTCTTCGTCTATGCTTGCCATCAAGCAGAAGTTCGCTATTTCTTTGTTGATTGAACTATTGCTTGATTCGTTTGAATTTGAGTCATTCCACGTGGTTGCTTTCATGTCCTTATTTTTCTTCTTTGAGTTCTTGAGTAAAAGACATTCGGGCCAAATGTGCCCAGTTTTGTTGCAATTGTATCAAGTGAGTAGTTTCTTCTTGAGGTCTCGTTTGTTTGAGTCTCCTTTGTCGAATTTTGTGCCTCAAAATCTTCTTGAAAGCCTTTTTGTCTCGCTTGAGGAATTTACTGAATCTTCTTGTGATAAGAGCCATGTCATTGTCATTGATTTCCTCAATTTCTTCGTCACTGAAACTTTCTTTTAGGCTTTGAGGGCAATGGATTTATTGACCTTATTTTTCTCGTTGACTTTTTCATTTATCTTGAGCTCGTATATCAACAGTGAGCCAATTAGTTCATCTAAGGTCATGACCCTTAGATTTCTTACCTCAGAGATGGCTGTAGCCTTAGCTTTCCAAATGGATGGCAAGGTTTTGAGTACTTTCCTTAACAACTCATAAGGTTGGTAAGTTTTTTCAAGTGCACTGAGATAATTAACAATGTGAGTAAAGCGTGTGTACATGCTAGATATGGTTTCATCATCATTCATCTTAAAGCTTTCACATTCTCTAATTAATCTGTCAATCTAGAATCTTTAACATCTTGTGTGCCTTCATAAGTGATTTTTAATTTTTTTTAGATTTCTTCTACACTTTTACATGTCATGATGCGATTATATTCGTTAGCATCTAAAACATAATACAATGCATTCATAGCACTAGAATTAATTTGAAGTTGCTTCATATCATTTTTATTAATTTTTTCTTCTAGTTTAGGAACTTCTTTACCTTATACAGTTTTGGTATGAGTGAAATTACCTTGCACGATTACTCTCTAAGCCCTCTAGTCCATAGTTTAAATGAAAATTCTCATTCTTTGCTTCCAAAAGGTGTAGTTAACACCACAAAAAAATTGGAGGCCTTGTGGAGGACTAACCCTCTCCAAAAGGGGATACACCAGTACTTACCATAGATCCTTTTCACAAAGACTTGTTAAGAATAATGTGCTAGGTTATGATACCAATTGATAGTATGCGTGGGATCCTAAGAGGGGGTGAATTGGATATTTTAAAAATTTTAGTTTAAATATTCAAATATAGATATACAAGTTTCCCATCAGACTCCCAAAACAGTTTTTCCTTCACAACCAAGCATTTAAACAATGAAAATCACATTTTTACAGTTGAAGGAAAACAGTAACCAAAACATTACTTTTCCACTCGGATCACACACCGAGGAAGATAAAAGTATTAAGCTGTAATAAAATAGTATGCTCCA
The DNA here is from genome assembly GCA_034768845.1 of Heliamphora exappendiculata. Classification (NCBI taxonomy): domain Eukaryota; kingdom Viridiplantae; phylum Streptophyta; class Magnoliopsida; order Ericales; family Sarraceniaceae; genus Heliamphora; species Heliamphora exappendiculata. The sequence goes on from JAOTRH010006771.1 coordinate 20,150, forward strand.
CTCAAGCCACACCACCGAGGAGAAGAGGTAAAACAGTAATCAAAACATCGTTTTCCTTACAGAATGTACAATCGCAGAAAAGAAGAATATGATCCTATGTACCGACTCTATCACAAGGGGACAGAGGTAACAACTATAGACCCCTGTCCAATATCTAATCCCTATACATCAAGGGACCGGTTAGATACACACAAGTTCTATACGGAGCACCACGACGAACTACTCAATTTACGAGTACGACCCCGAGGGAGCTAAGCACCCATCCGCTTCAATTTACGGGGACTAACCCGAAAGACTTGAGTACCTACGCTGCGCACGTTTTTGGACTTACACCGAGGGCAACTCGTGCCAAATACACGTTATTCTGGTACATCTAGATAATCTTCTAAAAATAGCACCGTAGCTCAACTACGAAAACATTTCCCCCAAAATACATTACACATGTATTTAGATCCATCCTTCAACAAGGAGATCACATAAAGTATTTTCAAAATGTTTTATTCTATTTTTAACAAGACGTTTCAAAACCTGAGACTCAACCCCAAAGGTGAGCTCCAAACCTCCAAAACATAAAATGTTGAGATTTCCATCAAAATCCTCTATTTTCCAACAAAAATCACCGTTTTCAAGAACGCCCTTTGAAAACCATAAAATCACATGTCATATGATGTACTAAACCAAGAAAAGCAAAAAACATGCTTTTTACCCAAAAAACCAAGGTTTAAACATAGATATGACATTTCATGCATTTTCTATCGGTGAAAAAGCATACAATTACATATAACACACTAATACAGCAGTAGGGTCTAGAATCCTACCATGTTGGGTCAAAACCCGACGTCTCAAAAATTGAACCTCGATGAAACTAAAATCTGACCGGATATATATGAATCTCCCGGCACCAACATAGAGGATCCACAGTCCGATCGCTAAAAATTGAGCCCTGGGCCTTCAAAATCTAGAGAGAAGGCAGAGAAACGGGAGAGAGAAATCAGATCTGTAGAGAAAAATATCCCAAAATATCTTCCAAGGCTTGATATTTATAGAAAAATTCCACATCACACAGGTCAGTCGACTGGACCCCCAATCCAGTCGACTGAAAAACCTTTTGGAAAACCAAAACCTCACACCGCCTCAAGTCCAGTCGACTGGACCCTCCTGGTTAGTCGACTGAACCACCAAAAACCCCACTCAGTCGACTGAACCACCAAAAACCCCACTCAGTCGACTGAACTCACCTCTTCAGTCGACTGAAATTCTCACTGGAATTTTCTCAACTTGTTTTCTGCTACAGAACAGATTTTATAGCCTAAACACTTGTCAAACAAACCTCTTACAAACCCAAACAAGCGTAAAACTCATACGCACATGCCGTTCTGTTCCGAAGAAACAAAATCCCAACATACCGAGATCAAAGGTTAATTCAAACTTCGTCAACACTTAATTTATTCTCAAAATAAACTAGGTCAGGGTCTCACAACTCTCCCCCCCTTAAAGGAATTTCGTCCCCTAAATTCAACACTGCTTCGCAAGCCAAACACAGCCCATCAATCATCAACAACCCCTGGTGTAAACCTAACAACACTGTACAACAACATACATGCCTCAGCAACTGAAACCCCACAACTAAAATTATCATAAAACTGATACACAGCCATCATCACGCAAGGCAAACACGGCGTGAAGAATCAACCACCATACAGACTGATCCCACAACAAGCTCCACTGACACCATCATCATCCAGGAGATAGCTATGAAACAGAGAATTAAGATCCAGCTCACGCTGCCAAACCTTGAAACACAACTCTCGCCGAACTGAAACCATTCCAATGACAAACGTAAAGCAAGGAATTAATTCACCATGGTACCTGATCTCAAACATGCTCTACGCTCGAACACATAAACTATCACTCTCGTCTTCATTGCCACATACTGGCTCAATCACATCTCACCATATTCCCCAAGGACCATCTCCACAAGTCCAAACACATGATGTTAAGCCCTGACATCGGTAACAGGAAGTCACACACACTACACACAAACTTTACTCAAGTCCTGATGATCACCAGATGACCACCGACTTTGATACCACATCATCACCCTACCGATGCCAATATCTCCATTATTGAAGCTATCATGACACCGATCCACGAGTAACAACACAACACCCAATTCATGAGAGAAGCTCTCAGGAGAGAAGTTCACTTAACTCACCTGGAATACCAAAGAACAGATCACATCAAACTTTTAAATATTCACCCTCTACTCAAACTTCCATCATGAACCATAATTCTCACCTAGGAGAAACATCAGGTGGTACACCAATGTCCCAGACAAGGTTTCACACAACCAAAAATCAATCCGACATAAAAAACTAACGCAGTCGTCTGACCCCAATGAGTCACTTGGCCAAACATGTCATGTAGACAGAACATCTCATAGGTATCTAACAACCAATATCATCCAAATCATAACTCTCGTGCAACAGCACATCACTGAACATCTCAACGTCTTATCATTAGATCACTGATACCAAAACTGCATACCAATCTCATGTCAAACATGGTCACTGTCATCAGACAAAGCAACAATGACTGGCATCGAACATCAAACCACATACGCCTAACGCAAACAGCAGACCTTTGGGTCCACAATAACACACTATTCGGGCCCAAGATAGCAATCAAGACTTGCATCTTACACTTAGCAATTTCCTCACATCCAGACCTCATCACGGCCCTTCCGTTCCCAACTAAATAATCGCGTTGGTCCGAACAAGCACGCCAACCACGGCTTCTCCAACATCATACTCTCGAAACCACCATCCATACAAATAATAGTTATGCCGAAGCACAACACTTACCACAGTCGACAACCACTTCTCAACTCCAAGAACTCTGAGCAGTTCCAAGTCCCAAATAGGACCCAAGCCAGACTCACAAAGGTCTACCCAAAAACCCACCATACACACATCACAGCCGCACTGTTCTGACAAACCCCCACTTCGTCAAGAGCTAGAAACACAACCATACGCACACAACAGTCAACGATCCTCAACTGATCCCTGCAAAAGAACTTTACGTCTCAACATCAACTCCTTTGTCGACATGAATCATCATAAGCACTCCTGTCTACCAACTGAACCTCACATGGATCACAATCCAAATGGTTCAACCACCCGTTGAAACCACGAAGGATTAGTCCAACCATCATCCAATCACAGCGATACAAGTTCCCGACTCACAACTCCAAGAGTCACACACGGGTACAAACCCACTGAGATTCCACAGTCTCATAACATAACCAAATCTGAACCAAACAAGAACCTGACATCTCCATCCAACTGAGATGAAACAACTCGCACCAGATAGTCATCAAGACAATCGTCCACAACAAAACTCTCTCTCCCCTTCCATCTAAAGGAAAGAAAAAGGTCAACAAGAAACCATGACCCAACCTTAGCGTACTGCCAGCATACTCCTAGTACTCATCAACACTTAGCCTCTATGAACTCTGTAAGTCCTATCTCAAGGCCACGTCGACTACACTTAAACAGCTGCTGTCAACCACAATCACGATACTCAGATCATCCGCTACACCAAACTCTCAATGCTCAGACCTTATTCACACACGCGAACACCCTCCATCCGCATACTAGGCACAACACATACCATTGCGCCCAAAACCTCATTTCACACGGTTGCACTTACTCACCTACCTAACTCCTACTAGGCTAACCACAATTGCGTCACAGCCTCGAGCTCACTGTCCAAGGCACAACATGAAACAAAGGGAACCCAATTCTGAGACCTTTCATTCAGAGTTACTAATAACTCCCACAACCATGCAGACACCTTCCGCACTTTTGTGCCCAAAGCATACATTGATCACAGGCATCGTACCCTACGATTTCTCACCTATCACCCCAGGCCAGCAAAACTACACGGTCCATTGATGAACCTCATCACTCCACACCTCACTCCCATGGGTAAACAACATACCCATCTTTGGACCTAAGGTGGAACACAAACAACCTCCAGACATCTCATACCCAAGATGCGTCATCTCAGCACTAAGCCAACCACATGAACCTCACACGGTTCCCAAACGCGATCTCCTAATCACTAGGATATCGACCAAACCACTGACCTACGTTCCCGTAGGAATCTCACAAAATTGATACTCGTCGTAGGAGCCCTTACATTCCCATACAGCCATAACCCATGCTCTTCCCAGCATAACTACAACTCATACTCATTCCCATATCCTTGAGCTCGCTCACTCAGAACTCAAATGTCAAACCTCAAAAGGTACACAACGTCTAAGGTCATCAGACTACTCAGACTACCAACAACATCCTACTGACCACCATCGATATCCTGACTACTAGGAAACATCTCCAGAACCACACATTCTGCCATCTCAACATACGCTGGGCCAAGGATCTCTACGCTCCCATCCACTATATTCCCGTCTATACTCCGTCCTGAGTACACGGCTCAAAACATAGCATGGCTCACGACATATCTAATCCATCACACGGCTAGAACGACGTATACCAAGACTCCGAAGGGTTGTTACTATCCCTAATCAAATCACATCGACTGATTTCCCAGGGTCTCTGACACCCCAGCACCTCAACTCACAAGGTCAACCATAAAATAACTCTGACATCCACTAGCCTACTCTCAAGGGGAGCTAGCTACTATAACCAAGCCACTAACTAGGCTTCATCTTCGCCTAAACAAACTCTGCTCGTACTAACACCTAACAGATACCAACCGAGGCCAACCTCACACGGATGAACCCAACTCATTGATGAGTTCCACAACATACCAAGCGATCGATGCTCAACCCATAACCTTGCTTCTACAACTGATAGAAATCGAGCCGCATAACCAAGACCCAAACCACAGTCTCGTCGTCTCTAAGGGTGTACAGGTCGTATATGAAGAAAGCATGAAACACGACAACCTAAGGTCGATCTATCATGTTATTTCTATCACATACCACATAATCATGCTAGCACATAGTCACGACAATCATGCAGACATAACACAGATACCGAGTATAACCAACAAGAATGACGCATCACTTTGGATAACCTACTTAGATTCCCTGCGAGAAATCACATCCATGAAACATAGTTCTAACTTAGCTCCCAAGTCTATCAATCCAAACACATGACTGATTAATTCTAAGGTCCAACCTCCATACTCACATATACACAACATGCTCCAAACACAAGCAACCAGGCACACACATATCCTCACAAGGTGATGCACCCTCATCTTCCACACCTCATTGGTATTCGAACCCAAAGCTCTGATACCAAATTGTCACGCTCCAAACTCTAGGTCACGCGAAAAAGCCATAGAACAACCATCAAACTGCCCGAAACAAAGGTATTTAAAACCAGACAGCTAAATAAGGCCAAGACCATTGTAAAAATATACTACCAAGGGTTTATATGAAGCAAAATCATTTGAAAATTTTGTTTGTAAACCGTTGATCCCAACAACAAAAGACGTAGTATGAAACTTCAGAAAACAACAACCAACCCAAGGTTCTCTTGGAAGCATTAAAACATGCATACATCCATAATCATAGTATACGATTTACAATATGTTACAAATAAACATGAAACATATACAACAGGTATAAGCTACCTATCAAGAAAAAATAAATGTCTTGTCATCAGCCACCACCGGGCACCACCAGGTCAACCTATAGGACCACGCTTACCTGAAAATGGTTTTACAGAAAAATTCCACACCGTGAGCCGAAGCTTAATAGGAAAAGATAATAAAGCTGTAAAGTAGGAAATATGCAATCACAAGCATACGGGCTCAACCACAGGAGCCAAAAAAGTTTTTTCAACCCCAAACCATAAGTTTTCCATCAGGCTAACACGAGCCTCAAAATGGTTTTATTTCATAAAACCCCATATTTTCATCCTCAAAACCATGCATATCATATAGTGGGAGCTAACTCAACCACAAGACAAAAGGTTTTCATCATAAAATTCAAAGTTTTCCCATCAGACTCCCAAAATAGTTTTCCTTTCACAACTAAGCATTTAAACAATGCAAGACCACATTTTTACAGTTGAAGAAAAATAATAACCAAAACATTACTTTTCCACTCGGATCACACACCGAGGAAGATAAAAATAATAAGCTGTAATAAAATAGTATGCTCCACTCAGTCCACACCACCGAGGAGAAGAGGTAAAACAGTAATCAAAACATCGTTTCCCTTATAGAATGTACAATCGCGGAAAAGAAGAATATGATCCTATGTACCGACTCTATCACAAGGGGACAGAGGTAACAACTATAGACCCCTGTCCAATATCTAATCCCTATACATCAAGGGACCGGTTAGATACACACAAGTTCTATACGGAGCACCACGACGAACTACCCAATTTACGAGTACGACCCCGAGGGAGCTAAGCACCCATCCGCTTCAATTTACGGGGACTAACCCGAAGGACCTGAGTACCATCCTTCAACAAGGAGATCACATAAAGCATTTTCAAAATGTTTTGTTCTGTTTTCAACAAGACGTTTCAAAACCTGAGACTCAACCCCGAAGGCGAGCTCCAAACCTCTAAAACATAAAATGTTGAGATTTTCATCAAAATCATCCGTTTTTCCAACAAAAACCACCATTTTTAAGAACGCCCTTTGAAAACCATAAAACCACATGTCATATGATATACTAAACCAAGAAAAGCGAAAAATATGCTTTTTACTCAAAAAATGAAGATTTAAACATAGATATGACATTTCATGCATTTTCTATCGGTGAAAAAGTATACAATTACATATAACACCCTAATATAGCAGTAGGGTCTAGAATCCTACCTCGTTGGGTCAAAACCCAACATCTCAAAAATTAAACCTCGACGAAACAAAAATCGGACCGGATATATACGAAGCCTTCGGCACCAACATCAAGGATCCGCAGTCCGATCGCTGAAAACTAAGCCCCGGGCCTTCAAAATCTAGAGAGAAGGCAGGGAAATGGGAGAGAGAAATCAGATCTGGAGAGCAAAATATCCCAAAATATCTTCCAAGGCTTGGTATTTATAGAAAAATGCCACATCACACAGGTCAGTCGATTGGACCCCCAATTCAGTCGACTAAAAAACCTTCTAGAAAATCAAAACCTCGCATCGCCTCAAGTCCAGTCGACTGGACCCTCCTGGTCAGTTGACCGAACCACCAAAAACCCCACTTAGTCAACTGAACTCACCCCTTCAGTCGACTGAAATTCTCATTGGAATTTTCTGAACTTGTTTTCTGCTACAGAATAACTTTTATAGCCTAAACACTTGTCGAACAAACCTCTTACGAACCCAAACAAGCGTAAAACTCATACGCACATGCCATTCTATTCCGAAAAAAGAAAACCCCAACATACCGAGATCAAAGGTTAACTCAAACTCCGCCAACACCTAATTTATTCTCAAAATAAACTAGGTCAGGGTCTCACATATATATTCGAATATATCAAGTTGTTTGAAGATTAAGGCACAAGAATATTTTAATTAATCTTATAATCAAAAACTCTTTCTTAAAAGGATTTAAGTGCAAGTGTAGAGTTTAATAAATCTTCTTGTTAACTAGATTCAACACCTTTTTGTTTTTAATAATTAATAATACAAGTATAGCTTTTCTTTACAAGTTAAATATTTAAATACACAAGTATACTTAAAAACCTTTTATTAGAATATTTGAAGCACAAGTATAAAATTTAGTTTACAACTTCTAGTTTCAACACTTTTCTTGATTTAAGAAATTAAAAATACAAGAATGAATAATAGAGAAGGATTCAAATACGAAAATGTGTGTGTGGCGCAACAATAAATAACAATATGATAAAGAAATTAAAGCAAGTAAAAGATAACACCATGATTTTTACAAGGTTCAGTGCAGCGGTCTACGTCCTTACCTCAAGCCAACAGCTATGAGAATTTCTCACTATCACTCCTTCAATAGGCGGAGTAGCCTCTCTCCTTAGTCTAGGTGGAGTAGCCTCTCTTGAGAATGTACCCTTCTCAAGCAATCCAATCCTTGTAGGAGGATTAGCCTCTTTTGAGAAACGCATTTCTCAATCACAAATGAGAAACAAGAAGAATGTGTACAAGAGATTTGCTCCTAGGATGAGCAGATGAAGTACAAATAATGAAACACTAACTCACTTCTCAAAAGAATATGTCAATGAAGCTCAAAGAGAATTCTAAAAGATCTTTTCTCTTAAAAAATATGAATGAAAAACTCAAAGATTTTAGGCTCGAATGAAAGAGTAGATGAGAGAATGTTTGAGAGGCTTTTAATGATTAAAACAAGAGCACAAGGGCTCTATTTATAGGTCTCAAAATCAGACAAGCCGTTGGGCTAAATAAGGTAGTGTCAAACTAGCCATTTTCAGCAAAAATTCAAAAATAAGCTTGTTCAGTCGACTAGAAAAGGATGTTCGGTCGACTGGACTTGACTTTAGTCAACTGGACTTCAGGGGTCAGTCGATTGAACTTTTTTAGATCTGAAATACATTTTTGGCATTTCACTCAGTCGACTGGATAGAAGGCATCAGTCGATTGAATAGTTAAAAATTTAGATTTTTATTTTTCCAAAAAGGTTTTGATCTTTTTATGCTTTAGAAAAATATTTTTAAGATTTCTAGGAATCCTATGAGCTTCAAAAGAAATATTTAATGAGTTTAGTGTGACACCCTGTTTTCCGGGCATGTCGGGACATATGTAACGATAAATAAGGAACATATTCTAGGCGAACATTCATAATTATATATGATAATTAATACATCATTAATGGTTCATAATTTGTTCCAAATACTTAATGATTACAGTCATCCAAAAATTTTAACAAAAGTTACATCCTATCTGTGGAAAATTGAACAAAAGATCTAAAAAGTAGACATCCTACCTCTTCAAGCTGCGTCGCTATGATTAACCGGCTCCTTCTACTCTCCCTCTTCTGCAAATTTTTCTCCTTCAATGAACCCGCCTTCCTCAAGGGGTCCTTCTTCGTCACTTGTGGCATAAATTCCATGAGCAGGAGCCCAGAAGCAAATTACCTAAACCGTCTAACAAACTCGCAACAAGATATTTCACAATACATATCATATAGCACCCAATGCAAAGTTACAGGATATTTATCATTTTCAACAGGATGAACATATAGAAGAACGAAAGAATGAGCGTGTGATGCAAATGAATGCAATGCAAATGCCCAGGGCTCAGGACGTATATAACCCAAAGTCAATCATATCCAACATGATAATCAAAATGGTACCATTATGTTCCCGTACGTTAGGCTCCCATACATCAACGGCATATAGCTGCAGTTCAGCTCAAGACGTGATGGCTTAGGACGCACATGGCCCAAAGTCTACATATCAATATAATAACCCAAATGGTACCACTACGTTCCCGTACATTAGGTTCCCGTTCATCAGCGTTCCCGATCACAGCGGCGTTTAGCGGCTGTTCGGCTTAAGACGTATATGGCCTATTGTCAACACCCCCATCAACAAGGACTCTGTAATCATGATATTATTCTAAATCCTCCATCCTTATTCTAAATCCTCTGGCTAATAATTTTCACACAAAACCCAATCCACAAGATGCCTGAAGTGTAATGCATTGATGCATATGGTACAACAACTCGTATGTTGAAGTACAACTTAACAATAGCATGGTATGAGACTAAACATGGCATGACGTACAAACCAATATAGTATAAAGTATAAGTCTTTAAGGCATAAGGTATAACTTACTAAAGCATATAGTACAATCATGCGAAGCATAACCACAATTTAAGCGACATAGAGTGGAACCATTAGCATGAGTTCATTTCATTAAAGGCATCATTTTCATGCACTAATTACTGACAAAGTTCATATAAGGTTCACACACTCAAGTCTCATAAGTAACGCACCATTCAAACACTTGGCAAATTTTAGGTACAAGTTTAATTGCTAGTTTTAAAGTTGCAATAGTGTTTCGAAGCACTTAGACAATTATTTAATTTCTAAAATTTTAACACCAATTAGATAAAAATATTTCCTATAACTTTCATGTTTATCACTAAGGTCAATTCCTAAAGTAAATAGGTCATTTATTTTATTTTAGTAAAAACGGTTCAGCAATTTACAGAGAAATACATAAGAATTGAGCCTCTATTGGCCACTGTTTTGGGGCATCAATTCAAGGGATATGGATCTGATTTTTGGTGGAGTTCTAGTTTAAGATGTCCCTACAAGTTTCATATTTTGAGCTATGGCATGTTATTTGTAAAAAGTTTGATATTTTAGCCAATTTATAAAGAGGGTTCAGTTAGCCTAAAAAGGGTCTGCAGAGTGTGTTTTTAGCAGAGAATGTTTAGAACATTTGGGGTATCATCCGAGGGTATTTTGATCTGATTTTTGTTAATTAATTATATTGATATGTCAGCTACAAAGTTCATGTTTACCACTTCTTGATTTCGCTTCTAAAAAGTTGGGTTTTAGGTCTCACAAAAATGTGAGACAGAGAAGTTTGGCAGTCACTAAACCTCAACAGTGACTTTGGGAAGTGTTTTGACCCATCAGGACTTCATATTTTTGGCTCATTTGTGGTGGAATGAAATATATATATATGTCCTCTACAATTTTTGTGTTTTGACCTAAGCTTGGTTCGCATTCTAACTTAAGGTTTTTAGGTCTACAACTCATAGTGGTCAAGATCTAACACTCTTTAGTAAAAATGAGATATCATGAGTTCTACCTAATGAAATCACTTTAAACCAATTTTTTATGAAAGATAACTCAAAAGTATAGATCTGGACACAAAAATTAGTTTAATACCATTTTATGCATTTAGTTACGATTATTTAAGTCGGTGGCAGAAAATGAGTAAGTCCAGAAAATTAGTCTACTTAGGGTTTTGGTTGCTTGACTTATATTATGCGCATTTTTGACACGTTTTCTTTACATGCATGTTATAAATTTACATAAATCAAAACTCCAGAATATGTGCCATAAAACTCAAAAATAAACACATGAAAATACATACAAGCCTTACTCATACATGAACAGTCCCTAAATCTCTCATACGACACCTTTTTGACTCATTTCTTGTTTTATCTTCTTAGGATTTGTTATAGATATGGATTGAGGGGTATCTTGGAGGAGAACGTCAGAGGGTTTTAGGGAGTTGCTTACCTCTTTTGATGCTTAAAAACTTGTTGGAGAATAAGACTTAGCTTTATAGCACATTCCTTGGCTTTTCCTTCCTTCCTCTTCCTTCTTTCTTTCTTCTTCTCTCCTTCTTTCTTAGGACACTTAGATAATTTTTGGTAGCTCTCCCTCACTCTCTCAGCAGAATATGTATATGGGAGAAGGGTGTTTGGGTGTATTTTTATAGAAAAATTTAAAATGAGGAGTAATTATTATAATAAATTAAAATTTGAATTTATTTAAATTCTTATTGGTTGCATGGGAGGTGGAGTTTAATAGAGACTTACAAAATCTGATTTGGGTAGGTGGGATTTTCGGCCATAGTAGATTTTGGGCAGATAAAAACTGATTTTGTAATTTATTTGCATTTTAAAATGTATTTTGGTGCATTTTTGTGTATTTAAATGCATAAAATATTAATTTTATGTATTTAAATCTACTAAAACCTATTATATTATTGTATTTATAATTAATTTATTATTCTCATAATTTATCATAATTTTGATAGCAATTAATTAAATAGGTGTATGCTTTTAAGTTAAATTAAGCTAGTTTGACTAGAATTGGCCTTTTGACTTATTTGTTGTGTAGAAATTTTAAATAATTATTTGTTTACTTTTGTTGAGTTATATTATTATATTATTATATATATTACTTGTATAAAAAATCTTAGGTCATAATAATTCTTAATTTATACAATTTTTTCTCATTTTAAGCTTAAAAAGGCAAAAAAATCACTTTTTGGACACAAACTCCAATGTGGCTGGCCACTAAGTGCATTTTTGTCATTTTTTGATTTTATTTTGTCTTTTATTACTTAATTGTATTTAAATATCTGATTTAGTGTGTTCATGTGTCAACTTTTAAATTTTTAAGACTTTTTGTTGTACTAGGGGCAAAATAGTCATTTTACCCTAAGTATGAGAATTTTTTATTTTTAATCTTATATTTCATGTTATTTACTTAATTTAGGATGTTAAGAGTCTTCTATGGGTATTAAGGTTTTACCTCTGAGCATTTGATCTTTTTAGGGTTTTGGGTCAAATTTGGGTTTCGAGTTGAGTTAAGGTTTTCATTGTTCTAGCGACCTATGATCTTGTTAAATAATTGTAGCTAAAGCTAAGGTTTGGGTTGAATTTCTAGCACAGGTTGTTATAAGCTGGGTGGTAACTACTACGGTCTAGACCGAGGTGTTACAATCTACCCCCCTTAAATAAATTTTATTCTTGAAATTTCATCTCGTACTTCATCTTGTGAATGGTTGGGGATGATTTACTAGCATCATTTCTCTTCCATCTTGAGCCCTTGTTTATTTGAGTCGTTCTTTATTGAGGGTATGGACAGGGTCGAGCTCATACGCTTAGTACCTTGAGTAATGGTTGCCTTGTCTTGATCGATCATTAAGCCAACTGCTACGACTACTTTCAAATGTAACATTGCGTACCTATGTCGTGGAGTTGTTGACTAGCGACGTGTTAGCCTAAAGCCTTATTCTATGAGCATCCACTTTCTTGTGATGATTTAACAATTCTAAACTACATATATCCTCGAGTTGCGAATACGAGCGTACCTCTGATCGTCATCGAAAGGCCTGACAGCTTGGATATGTTATTAGTGCTGTTCCGACTGAGGTTGCGGTTGCCTCCATTGCTGTGGGCATTGTGACTTTTTGTGCCCAGGATGACCGCATACATAGTAGAGCCTTACCTTCGTAGGTTGACCCTTTGGTTGCCTTGGTCTGTCGGCCAAGTGGTATGGCTTTTTGGGAACAATTTTCCTATTGTTCCTTAGTGGTCCTCCTTAACTAGTACTCTCCTTTTTCTGATTCCAATTTCTTTTAGAGTCGGCTAAGTCTGTTTCTGCCAATAAGGCTGCTTGTACTACTTGAGTGTAAGTCAGAAGCTGTAAGCAGATGACTCTAGTTCGGATAAAGGGTTCTAGGCCCCACTCGATCTTTCGTGCCCTTGATTCTTCATCCGGTATGATGGTCGCGGTGAATCAGCTCAACTCTTCAAAGCGGTTGACGTACTGGGTTACTGACATAGTTCCTTATTTTAGCTCAAGAAATTCCCTGACTTGTCCCTGTCGGAAGGGAGTTGGGAAGTACTTTTCCAAAAATAATTCTTCAAACTAACTCCAAGTTCGAACAGTCACGTTTTGGTGTTGTCTATCATAGACCACCAATAGTCGGCTTCTCCTTCCAGTAGGTGCGTTGCTATAGCTACTCGATCAGTATCGGTTTGCACACCCATGGAGTTAAATAATTTTTTGACAGCTCTTAGCCAATCTTCGGCTACTCTCAGTTCAGCTCCTCCTTTGAATATAGGGGCTCATTGTTTTATGAGTTATGATAGGAACCACACCCTATCTCGGATGTGAGGACGGTTAATGCTGGTGGTAAGCTCATGCAAGACCTGGGCTAACCCTAGCGCTCCTTCATCTACAGGTCCATCTGCTGGCTGTTGATGGTTAGGTCGTCTACCTGCCATATGAATAAAGAGGGAAGGTGTTGTGGCTGTTGAGTCCTCTTTTTATGGTCTTCATTGTTTCTAGGTTTTAGGATCTCGGGGAGTTAATTTAAGACTTATTCACTTGTATTTCATATCATTCGAGTTCGAGTACAACGAGTGATTATAAAGAGCGAGGCACATAACACATAAGGGCCCAACCATAATAGGTATGGATGAAACCATCGAATTTTGACCGCATAGTCCCACGTTACTTCCAAGTTCTATAGCATTTCCATTGTACTTCCACGTACCATGCTCCTGCAGTTCTCTTGCGAGCCTTATTAGTAATGGCGATAGAAACCTTCATGTAGGTCTCCGTTAGAGATGTTGTATAAGCCTTTACTTAGCAGTTCTTGCAGTCGGAGTTATTGACCTTCTAAACACGTTAAGCGCGGACGTTGACAGACATTCTATGCTTTAATTCTAGGTAGTGATCTGCTTTGCGACTCAATGATGCGCCGGGTGGTTCTTCTGAGGATGTGGACGATTCGAGTTTCTCATGGAAGCGCTAAAGTCTAATAACTATCCTTTCTCATTGATCTAGGACTTAGGAGGGGTGACCTGGGGTGGCGAGTGGTCCAACGTTTAGTTGAGGATTTCGAATGATGTACTAGACTGCACGATACGTGGCTGAGATTTAGAGTGGCTTAGGAAAGGTGAACAAACCCTTTACCGAGATTCAAGGAAAGATTCCCGAATGGTCCAAAAGGTATGTTGGATGAGGTCAAATGGACATGGTTATGGAAAATACCGCTGACACAAATTGAGTGGTTGTTTGGGATTCAAATGTAGGTGAAGCAAGAGGAAGACAGTGAACAATACTTAAACAAATATTCTCGAAACTAATCTAGTACTATCAGATTCTGATAAAAGAGATGTTAAGAAATTGGTAGCTAAACCAGATAGTTGTCCTGAAGTTACGTCGGCCAAACGTACTTCAATTCAAGTATCCAAGTCTACTTCCCTATAAATGAATTTTCAAAAATTACTACAATAGATTGTAGTTTTAGAATCGAGAGATGATGAATGATAGAAAAGATTTTATCAATGTCGAATGTTCAAAATGGGTAATTAACAAAGAATTGATGTCGAGTTCTATGAAAGAAGAGCTAGTTTAAGGAGGTTGGCTTGAATCGGAGGAGGATCAAATGCAAATATCAGTCATTATTGACGTGTAAAAACTTGAGGACAAGGTATTGAAATTTTTTTTTGGATAGGATTATCAACAAAACTTGGGTGCATAAGGGTTACCGATGAACGACACTTGACGGTACCGTTGAGGAATGATAGATAAAGAACTTCAAGTAGGTACAAAATTTAACAGAAAAACTTGGTGGTAAGCGAGAAGGAAACTTATAAGGATGGGGCTGCGGGGTACTACCGGTAGCTCTCGAGGTGATATATGAAAATTTGCCTTAGTGTGTACTCCCGTCTACCCCCCTTAAAATAAGACAACTAGTTGCGTGAACCACCGATCTTCGATCTCGATGCTCTTACACGTCCTTCGCATGTAGATTCCTTGTAGTTTCTGATCCCGGTGACGTCCTGACTCACTATAAGACTTAGACGTAACAGATTTTAGTTCTTATAATATATAAATGATAATTATAATTAATACAATGCATCCTACAGAGCTTCTATGCGATAGAACGCATGGTTTTCCAAAACTTAAGGCCTGAAGGTTCACAAAATCTAGGCTCTGATACCAACTGTGACACCCCGTTCTCCGGGCATGTCGGGACATATGTAACTATAAATAATGGGCATATTCTAGGCGAACATTCATAATTATATATGATAATTAATACATAATTAATGGTTCATAATTTGTTCCAAATACTTAATGATTATAGTCATCCAAAAATTTTAACAAAAGTTACATCATATCTGTGGAAAATTGAACAAAAGATCCAAAACGTAGACATCCTATGTCTTCAAGCTGTGTTGTTAGGATTAACCGGTTCCTGCTACTCTCCCTCTTCCGCAAATTCTTCCCCTTCAATGAACCTGCGTTCCTCAATGGGTCCTTCTTCATCACCTGTGGCATAAATGCCATGAGCCGGAGCCCAGAAGCAAATTTTCTAAACCGTCTAACAAACTCACAACAAGATATTCCACAATACATTTCATCTAGCACCCAATGCGAAGTTACAGGCTATTTATCATTTTCAACAGGATGAACATATATAAGAACGAAAGAATGAGCGTGTGATGCAAATGAATGCAATGCAGATGCCCAATCCCTTAGTACTTCTAGAACAGTATCACGAATTCCACGCCGAGAATTACAGAGTAGACTTGATGGCTTTGCTCACTTAACCTATCCTAACCTCGTTGCGAAAGGTAAATGCTCGCCTTGGCTACATGCCTCAACCGTTTTACTCAGTGGAAGGCGTGGGGAGGGTCAACCAGTTTTATCCATCCTTATCCGTACCAGCCGATCCCACATTATGTATTTGGATGCTCATTAAGTGTTCAACCCAAAGTCTAAATAAAACTAGTGACGATCCCATGGTGCCTAAATCCTCTTTTTATAATAAAACCTCCAATTTCATTTCACATCTGGCAACTAGAGATGCCCTAGATCCACAACCACTGAATAATTGATTTTCATGTCACCCAACCCAATTATAAATCAACCAATAAAATTTCGAGTAACATTATTACGTTCCCGTACGTTAAGCTCCTGTACACCAACGTTCCCGATCACGACGGCGTAGAGCGGACGTTCGGCTCAAGACGTGGCACGGCTCAGGACGTATATAACCCAAAGTCAATCATATCCAACATGATAATCAAAATGGTACCATTATGTTCCCGTACGTTAGACTCCCGTACATCAGCGTTCCCGATCACTACGGCATATAGCGGCAGTTCGACTCAATACGTGATACGGCTCATGACGTAACACGGCTTAGGACGCACATGGCCCAAAGTCTACATATCAATATAATAACCTGAATGGTACCACTACGTTCCCGTACGTTAGGTTCTCGTTCATTAGCATTCCCGATCACAACGGCGTATAGCGGCTATTCGACTCAAGACGTGATACGGCTCAGGACGTAACACGGCTCAAGACGTATATAGCCCATTGTCAACACCCCGATCAACAAGGACTCTTTAATCATGATATTATTTCAAATCTTCCATCCTTATTCTAAATCCTCTCGCCAATAATTTGTGCACAAAACCCAGCCCACAAGACTTGTGTCAAATCCTCTCGAATGTGTGCATTTTTGACATGTTTTCTTTGCATGCATGTTATAAACTTACATAAATCAAAATTCCAAAATAAATTTAGGCCACAAAACTCAAAAATAAACACATGCAAAAACATACAAAGCTTACTCATACATGAACAGTCCCTAAATCTCTCCTACGACTCCTTTTTAACTCATTTCTTATTTTATCTTCTTAGGGTTTGTTATAGAGATAGACTTAGGGGTATCTTGGAGGAGAACATCAGAGGGTTTTAGGGAGTAACTTACTTCTTTTGATGCTTAAAAACTTGTTGGAGAATAAGACTTAGCTTTATAGCACCTTCCTTGGCTTTTCCTTCCTTCTTCTTCCTTCTTTCTTTCTTCTTCTCTCCTTCTTCTCTCTTAGGACACTTAGATAATTTTTGGTAGCTCTCCCTCACTTCTCTCAGCAGAATATGTATGTGGGAGAAGGGTGTTTGGGTGTATTTTTATAGAAAATTTTAAAATGAGGGGTAATTATTACAATAAATTAAATTTTGGATTTATTTAAATTCTCATTGGTTGCATGGGAGGTGGAGTTTAATGGAGACTTACAAAATCTAATTTGGGCAGGTGGGATTTTCGGCCATAACAGATTTTGGGCAGATAAAAAGTGATTTTGTAATTTATTTGGATTTTAAAATGTATTTTGGAGCATTTTTGTGTTTTTAAATGCATAAAATATTAATTTTATGTACCTAAATCTACTAAAAGCTATTATATTAATGTATTTATAATTAATTTAGTCTTCTCATGGTTTATCATAATTTTGATAGCAATTAATTAAATAGGTGTATGCTTTTAAGTTAAATTAAGGTAGTTTGACTAGAATTGACATTTTGGACTTATTTATTGTGTAGAGATTTTAAATAATTATTTATTTGCTTTTGTTGAGCTGTATTATTATATTATTATATATATTACTTGTATAAAAAGTTTTGGGTCATAATAATTCTTAATTTATACAATTTGTTTCTCATTTTTAAGCTTAAAAAGGCAAAAAAGTCACTTTTTGGGCACAAACTCCAATATGGCTGGCCACTAAGGGCATTTTTGTCATTTTTGGATGTTATTTTGTCTTTTATTATTTAATTGTATTTAAATATCTGATTTAGGGTGTCCATGTGTCAATTTTTGAATTTTTAAGACTTTTTGCTGTACTAGGGGCAAAATGGTCATTTTACCCTAATTAAGAGAATTTTTTATTTTTAATCTTATATTTCATGTTATTTACTTAATTTAGGATGTTAAGAGTTTTCTCTGAGTATTAAGGTTTTACCTCTGAGAATTTGATCTTTTTAGCATTTTCGGGTCAAATTAGGGTTTCGGGTTGAGTTAAGGTTTTCATTGTTCTAGCAACCTATGATCTTATTAACTAATTGTTGCTAAAGCTAAGGTTTGGGTTGAATTTCTAGTACAGGTTGTTATAATCTGGGTGGTTACTACTAGGATCTGAATCGGGGTGTTACATTTAGTGAGTGTACATAGATCTTACAAATGAAATTTATAACTTGTTCTTCAATCCTTCACTTTTTCATTTCTTGTATTGTACCAAATGCTAGTCGCCAAAGAATTTTAAAATATGCGTCATGGCTTTCATTTTGCGTATTTGATTGTGCTAATCATTTCTTTTCTGTAAACATACTTAATTTGCACAATAAGATACATTGGTTTGTTATCATCAAAACAGTTATTGAAGCCTTGTTAGGCTAATAAATAGAACTTCAAACCTTGGGCTAAAACAAACTTTAGATTGGATGAAACAAAACATGGATAACAAAACTTAAATTTTGGACTAAACAAGCTTTTAAACTTAGATTTGGATAAACTTTGAACTTGGATTGAACAAATCCTAAGAAAAGGAGAGGACTTCACATTTGGACTTCGAACTTTGATTAGGAAATGGACTTTTGAAATGAATTTTGAACTTTGGGATTTTGAGCCTTTGATTGGGGTTGAAAATGAATTTTTGGGATCGATTTGAGGGTTAAAAATGAAAATTAGGTTGAAATGGATCACGTTTTGAAAACTTGGCTGATTTGAATTGCATTTAGAGATTTATGTTAAAATTTAGATATGCACCTGTTTGAACCTTATTGAGAGTCGATTGTTGAATCTGGTTGAATTAGAATTTTGAGTTTTGAGTGAAGCACATTTTGGACATGAATGAACTTTAAAATGAAACCGTGTGGGTTTGAGATGCGTTCGAGTTAGAACTTAGTTTGGCTTGTGAGTTTAGGTGGACTTTGAGAGTTTTGAGTTTTGTTCTGAAGTGGGTTTTGTTGAATTTGGGGCAAGTAGAACTTGTTAGATTTTCTGTTGGAGTGGGTTGGGTTATGATTTAAATTGAATTAGACTTGAGCTTTTGATATGAGGTTGTCATTTAAAATCTAAAATTGTGTGAAGTAGATTATTGGTTTTCGATTTTGTTTTTCGCTTGACATGAATTTGTTTTTACGGAATTTTAGATTTGACACGGGTTGAACAACTCTTGGATTGGTTGGAAGTTAAATTTTCCAAATATTAAAATTGAAACTTGAATTTTGGGTTGCTTGTGGTTGTTTTAGGGTCTATTCGAGGGATCTATCATTTTGACTATCATTTGTTTATTTTAGTTATCTCATTACACGTTCTGACTTTGATTTCATTATCTTTCCTGTTGTTGTTTCTACTCATTGATTTGTTTGTTTGGTTTTTGTTTTAGGCGAGGCTACGCATCTGAGGCTTCGACAGCTCCTCTGATGTGCTGGAGTGGCATACAACCCTGCCGCCTTGCTGCCAGGAGATAGTCGATGGAGCAGGCTTTGGTGGCTTCATCAATATGTTGGAGGGAACCAGCAATTATCGAGTCACTCTTACTGCCCTGACCGAGAGATGGTGGGACACCTCTAAACTTTTCATCTGCTTACGTTTGAGGTCACTCTTACCCCTCTAGATTTTGCTCTTATCACCAAAATTTGGGTGGGCGGTGACCTAATCCCTTTCGATCCTAACATCTGCCAGAGCCCAGCGGCTCTAACATATTTCCTTGGTCACGTGCCCCCGTCTATCGACAAGGGGAGCATATGGTATACTTGGCTGAAAAGGACCTTCAGTCATTTTGTCTGCACAAAGGTCCACCAATTTGAGTGGGTGGTGCGTGCATTCCTTCTCTACATATTTGGGATATCTTTATTCCCGAACTTAGGGAATAAGGTGCACCTCCACTACCTTGCTGCTATGGTTGTTGTGGACCAGATCGATAGCTATGACTGGGGGGAGCTGCCTTGGCTACCCTTTACAGGTACATGGGCGTTGCCACCAAGAATTTAATCTAAGCATAAGTGGGTACTGGCGTATCTGGGAGGTACGTTTCTATTTCTCTGTCCTGCTTTTCATTTCCCACTTCCATACTTGTATGTCTGCTTCAACTATACTAATACTTCTCTTGATTTTTTTGCAGCTCTAAGTCTACGAGTTCTTGGGCATGCGCCAGCGAGTAAACTCTTGTGATGACCCCCTTGTGATCCCCCCGGCACTTCAATGGGCCAGACGGTATTAGGGCACTAAGCTAGGCGGGAAGGACATAAATGATGACTACCTCTTTCTGGATACTCTCACTCCCGACTGGGTACATCCTCGTGTTCATGTTTGGTTCCTATTTATTCATTTTCTGTATATATTGCTTGCTGACAAGTTTCCTTGCTTTTTAGGTTCATTGGGATATCTGGGTCGGCATGGAGGAGCAGGCCGATGTCAACCTGATGCAAAACTGAGAGGCTATCCAGACCCACGTCTTGCTTGAGGGGCCATTTTGTAGAGAGTGGTACCTCGGTGAGCGCGTGGCTCGACAGTCTTTAGGGTATTATCACTTTTGTATCATGAGGACGCCTCTAGTAGGGATGCATCAGACTAACGCCCTCCACATAGCTGAGATTACCCCTGCCATGGTAGGTATTGATGCTGCAACGCTGATCATGGGTGAGGATCGTGACTATACAGTCTTCGCCCGAGAAAGGCTCATGCCTACAATGGGCACTCGTGTTGCTGTGCGGGGTCCTCCTGCCGCTGCCCTAGGTCCTATTCACCTTGAGATGCCATGGACAGTAGACACTTTTGTAGACGAAAATCTTCACCATATCTAGAACCCTGAGCCAACGACCTAGGAGATTTTTCTTCCCCCCCGGTGTAGAGCAGGTATGACATTCTTCCCTCTGCTTTCCATACTGCCCCTTATATCTGACTACACTGATTCTCATATCTGCACTGATTTTGATATAAGACCGCATTGCTTTGATTCTTCTCTTAACAGATGCCCTGTGAGTGGTCCAACCAGTGCCTTCGCCTGATCTCCGAGTTAAGGTTATTAGTTCGTCGCTGGGACGCTGCTTTGCGGTACTCAGTCTCTCCTTGCTCACATTCACATTTCTGCGCTTTTCCTTTCTTGCTCATATTTATGTAATTTAACTGATGTGGCTCTTTTCTTCTTTCAGCGTGGACGTGTCGGAGGGCCGATGACTCGTAGCGGTCGTACGGCACCTGCTTCTCTAGTCGCACCACCGGCACAGACGTTTGCTTCCACTTTTGTTGCTGCTACTTCTTCTAGAGTCGGGACTTCTAGCGCGGTGCAAACTAGAACCGCCCCAGAGGAGGGTACGGGGTCAGCGGGGTCGTCTGATGACTCATCTAAGGGAGGCTACATTGTCTGGAGAAAGAGGACTCGACGGGAGTGACTAACTTGTCACCGTTTTAGCACTGATCATTTTTCTCTCTTCTTCACCATTGTTCATGGAGGCCTGCATGCCTATTCTTGTCTGAGCTTGCACGCCCGTTTAATACATTCCAATACTCTATCTTGTCGTACCACCTAGATACACTGCTCTGACTCACCGCCCAGATACACTAATTTTGATTCTCACTGATTCACTCCTCTGACATACATTGATATACTGTCCCTAACATACTGTACAAATACTATGGATGTGTCCTGCGTGCGTTTGGTTCTTCTTTTAGCCTACGTGCTCGGACACACATACACACATTACTTTACTTATGATGGGTTGAGCCTTCATACCCTTTGGTTGACACTTTTGATTATAATGGATGCCTTATGATTATTATACTATGAAAATTATTTTTAAACGCTTAATTTGATTGTGCATGACGTATGATTCATGAGTTGGAACCCTACTGTACAAACTTCTTTTCTTGTTGCAAGTTGCTGACTGGTTCGTAACTACAGTTTGGGGCAAGCTAGCAAAATGGGGACAGGCTACCAAATTTTTTTCATAAAAAAAGTTTTGGCTGTGAGTTTTGAACTCGCGGCTATGGGTTTTGTGTATGGCGGCCTAAAATTTCATGGAGAAAAGTTTGCGACCTGGATGTTTGAACATCACGGCCGTAGGATTTGAAGACAAAACATGATAGCCGTGAGATATGAATGTGAAAGCCGTGGGAAAAGGATGGCAGCCGTGATAAAAGTTTTTGGCGCGAAACTTTGAGTAGATTCAGTGGATTCCTTCCATTTCTAGGTCTATAAAAGGGGGCAACTGTTCTAGACCCCACTGTTCTAGATATCTTGCACTTTCTTTACATTCTTCATGGCCCACTCTTACAACAACTCCCCGTTGGCTTAGATGAACGACTTTTCTCCGATTGAGCGCAAAAACTTCCTCAACTTTAGTTTGGATGCGCTATTCTCTTTGCGAACCCTGAGGGTTGATTAGCATCTTCTACGAGGAGCAACCCAGTTGTGGGACCCCGAGGTACATGTATTTTGTTTCGGTGTCGAGGAGTTATGTCTGATAGTGGAGGACTTTTCAGGTTGAGAAGAGGTCATTGTCCCCACGCCTTTCTCGAGTCCTAGGGACGAGTTGATGCAGCTTTGTGGTTATTCTAAACATGAGGCTTCTCTCATTATCCATGATGGGTTTCTTGATGTGGCACAGATCATAGACCGCTTCAGGCCTCAGGGATCTCATGAAGACTTCTTTTTTTAGCTTCAGTGCTGGTATGCTCTTTGTATCTGTCTTCTGGATCGTTTCCTCTTTGAACCTTCAGACGGGTGGGTTAGCTCTTCCTTGGTAGATGTGACTTATTAGATCTACGAGGGTTAGGATCCTGTCCCTTTAGTCCTTACCGAGATAGTCCTTGGGCTTGATGCAGTCTATACTAAGGGTGCTCCTTACTTCGCCGATGGTGCTCTTTTGCTGCAGGTAGTATCTTAACTCTATTTTTTCTATATTTCTCTCAAGTTTTTTCACTTAGCTCTCATTTTTTATCATTCTCTCAAAATTTTCTACTTAGCTCTCATTTTCCATTATTCTCTCAGATTTTTCTGCTTAGCTCTCCTTTTTTTTGTATTTCTCATATTTTT
Organism: Heliamphora exappendiculata; assembly: GCA_034768845.1. Taxonomy (NCBI): domain Eukaryota; kingdom Viridiplantae; phylum Streptophyta; class Magnoliopsida; order Ericales; family Sarraceniaceae; genus Heliamphora; species Heliamphora exappendiculata. The sequence continues at coordinate 43,505 of JAOTRH010006771.1, forward strand.
CCACTCAGCACTCTTTTTTCATGTGTTTCTCTCATATTTAGCTGATGGAGAACGTGAATCTGCTGGAGAAGCTCGTGCCTGACAATTATAGTGTGAAGTCCTTCACTCGTCATTAGGTTTATCACCTGGTAATGCCCCTAGCTGAAGATATCTTCCATGACTACTGCACTGGTGGGTTATTTGACAGTTCTGTTGGTTGGCCTGAAGCTGGCCACTTTCTATCTTTCTTATTGCATTCTTTGTCAGTTTAGGCATACTTAGATCTGCCCCGAGACTGCTATGAGTCATTTGTATAGTTCTCCGCATCGGTCCCCCTTCTTGGGTCTGAACCAGTGGGCTTGGCCTTCTCGATTGAGGATACCGGTTGTCGGGGATTTTGACAGTAGGCTTTCTGAGAGTTACAAGTCTTGGTTGCAAGCGGAGATAAAGCGGGGGGGGGGGGGGGTAGGACAAGGAGGAGATGCAAAGAGGAGAAGAATTTGACTTTGCTTCATTGTGTCCCAATATCGTGCTTGTTTTCTCTCTTAGTTTCCTATGATGAGGACTTGCGAGCCTCTCTAACTTTTAAAAATTGTATTGGTAAAACTCATTATTGAACGTTTCTAGCCTTCTGGTTTATGGTGACTTTTTAGAATTGTTCTTAAGATTTTCGTTCTCGCAATATAACCATTTTACTAGAAAAACTTAAAATAAGTTTTTACATTGATCTTGCTACTTGAAACATGGTTGCAAAGGGGGGGAAATTTCAATTTAAAGGTTTAGGCCAAATTTCTGATAGAAGCTACCTATGTATCCTGAAGAAAGGAGAATCAGGTAATAATGTAGTTCGAGGCTCGGGTTACACTCAAGTATTGACACTCTCCTTTTGCGAGCTTTCCCTCATGGATAGAACTTTTTGAGTTGGTCTGAGTTGATGGGTGTAGAGAAAACATTTTCATCCAGATCCATAAGGATGGCAACGCCTCCTGACATTAAGATTTTGATGAGATAGGGTCCGGCCCAATTGACTTTGAACTTGCCCCTTGGATCAAAGATTGTAGCTCTGATCTCTTTGAGGAATAAGTCGCATTCCTTCAACTTCTGAGACTTAACCTTATCCTTCTCTGATATCCTTGAACATGAAATAGGGCTCTAAGCCTCCTTTCATCAGATAGGAGTAACTTTTCGAATCTTTCCATCTGCCATTCTGACGCGGGAATATTACTTTCAACCATTGTTTTAAGAGACAAGATCTCAATTTCTATAGGTAGAGCTGCTTCCATTCCGTAGACCAAAGCATAGGGCATTGTTCTAGTAGAAGTTCTAATCAATGTTCGGTATCCCTAGAGCGCAAATGAAAACTTTTTTCGCCAATCCATGCTTCCCTCTATCATTTTCTATACGATCTTCTTCACATTCTTATTTGTAGCGTCCACGGCTCCATTGGTTTGTAGTTTGTACGATGAAGATTTGTGGTTGACAATCCGATAATCCTCCAAGAGATCTAAAACTTCTCCTTGAAAGTACGAACCGTTGTTGGAGATTATCTCATGTTGAGCTCTGTACCGACAGATGAGATTTTTTTTGATGAACCTGGCTACTTGGGAGGCCTTCAGGACTGAGTAAGAGGCAGCTTCAACCAACTTTGTGAAGTAATCAATTGCTACGAGGATAAATTCATGTACATTCGATCCCTTGGGTGTAACCTCCCTATCACGTTGATTTTCCAAATCGAGAAAGACCAAGGCAAGGTCAAGTTATAAAGAAGAGACGGCGGTACATGTATGAGGTATGCGTGGATTTGGCATTTTTGGCATCTTTGGTTGAACTGGTGGCAGTCTGTTTCCATTGTCATTCAAAAATACCCTTGGTGCAGGATCTTCTTTGCCAACATCATCCCAGTCATATGAGGTCTGCAAACTCCTCTATGGATCTCTCTCGTCAACTCGCGTCCCTTTTCTATGTCAACACAAAGCTTATTGACTCCAAGATATCCCCTTTTGTACAGTTTTCTTCCACAAATTACAAACTGTGCAGCGAGTCTTCAAATAGTTCTCTAATCCTTTTCTCCCTCGATTAGGATAATCTCCATTCTTAATGAAATTCCAAATGTCGTGATACCATGGTAGCACGTCATTGGCTTCTTGGGTAATGGTGATGTTTCTGATCGTAGGTGTATCTCACTGTTGAATCTCCAAAGACCTCATCCTTATCTGGGCCGGTATGTCTATCATTGATGCCAGAGTGGCCAAGGCGTCGACAAACTTGTTCTGTAGTCTTGGAACATGGGTGAATTGTTAGAGTTGGAATACTGAAAATTATATTTTTAGTATTTAATTTTATTTTTTAATAAAATTATTTTTTTTATTTTATGAGAATCTTTATGAGCAATGTATGTATATCATTTCTTTAATGTTATGCATGGATGTCCTATTCTGTACAGTATTTAATATGGTGTGTAGAGTATGACTTGCACACAGAAGATCAGATTCTAGGTTCTTGCATAATACAAGTTTTATATTCATAGTTTAGATAGAAATAGACAAACCATTGGTACAAATGTAGCATATAGGTTTAGTAGATCTGTTTTGGTTACGTGAAACAAATAATAGCATCATTTATTGTTCCGACTCTCTGTGCTAGTATACTTTGTGTGTATTGAATGTGATAGTTGGGGTAATTAATTTTATATTCACTATATAAATTAATTCACACCCCAAGGTTATTATGGATAGTGCTTATGCTCTTAATCCTAAAATAATTATTAATTTGTGTACATTTAATATTTATTGTTTTGACTCATTAGAGTGAGCGATCTTATATGGGTTTATATTCCCGATGAGTTGATAGTGATAATATTTATACGGTGAATATTAATTATTGACAGAATCTACGTCCCAAAAGATCAAAATTGACGCTATCCCCTTAGGGAAGCTTATAAGTTTTAACTCGGCAAAACTGTACAGGTAGATTTGAATATCTAGCGATCAATTAAGTTCAGCAGAAGGGCTTAAGGAATTTAAAGAAGCCGATTAAATTAAATTGTCAGTAATAAAATTTAATTGCCATGTATCGAAAATCTTAACGTGGGAAAAAATATTAAGTATTTAATAATAGGAACTCAATGCAAGAAGGTCTTGAGATTATGGGTCAGAGTGCAATTATAATTTTTTAGTGGTGTGAACTGTAATTCAGTGTTTTATGAAAATTGCATAAACCACTGCAAGGTTTTCTTAATTACAAATACCGCTATGAGGTTTGCTAAGTTGCAAAAACTACTGATAGATGTATGTGTTCCACTGAAAGTCGTACTCATAATGCAGCATGATGTTACTATGAAAGTATGGTTAATGTTGTGTGGTTGTTCCAAAGTGCCAAGTTAGAAGGGTTTTCGGCCATTTTATACCCCTTTATAAGGGAGGTTACCCAACTATTAGTTTTTCTTTTATCCCTATAGGAGAGGTTTTCCGTTGAGCGGGTATTTTTGCTTTAAAGGCGTTGCGGGCTAAGTCTCGGATAGCACATACCACTCGTGTTTGGTGGAGAGTGGCCATCATTCCATCACGTTGCTATCCGTGCATTGAGAATTGAGGTTACAGTACCGTCGGAACTCCCGATTGTGAGATTGACGAGTACTTGGACATTGTTGGGGTTTGAGTCCAGATTTGAGAAGTGGTCATGCATTTTAAATTTGTGGCGGTTGAGCCAGGAACATATTTCTGTTTGCAATACTAAGAAGATTCTGTATAATCTGTGATATTTTCATGTTCATGCAAATGCATCAGTTTTTATATTTTCGCGAAAAATGTGATGAACAATTTTTTTCAAAGAGTTTTCAATTATCTTTACCTAAGTAACTGTCTTTTTTATTCATGATAATGCTAAGTGCGCTCTCTTGTAACCTCTATGGTTGCAGATACCATGAATGGCTAAGAGTTGGTTCACCACAAGCGTCATCGAGTAGTTTTGGTTCAGGTGTTGGAAATCGTTTTGGCCAGTCTTTCTTTTGTTTAGAGTGTTGGCAAAGCTTCATGTATAAGATTTGAAGGTTTTTGACCTTTTAGAAGTAATGTATGCCTTGGAATGGTGAATCCCTAGTGACTTATGTTTACCTCTTTTGATATTAAAATATTTGTGGTTGTTTAAGTTTACTCCTTGTCTATCTCTTGGGCAACCGGTCTACGGCGGGATCTTATCCCTTTGTGTAGGGTTAGTGCACATTTGAATTAAAAACATTATGGCTTTTGAAAATAACAGGTTCATGCGATCGTCAAACAGGTCATAATTCAAAACATACGCTTCAAAGCATTTTCATGCATCATTTACATAAACTCAAGCTCAAGATAATAGCTAAGCACTCTCACCTTATTTTATATGCATAGAACCGAGCCTTTGTCAATGAGCTAAGCTTGCTCCTCGGATAACAAAACTTTCATGCCTAGCAAGCAAACATGACTTAACCGTCAACACGGAGTTCTACCCCTCTTAGAACGTGAAGTACTAAAACGATTCTTACCATTTAATGTTTTCTTGATTTTATGGACCATGGTTACTTTCTTTTTAGGTTTAAGGGGTACTACGCACTTTTCCAATCCTTCACTTGTTTAAAAATTTAACTTAACCATTTATTACTCTCTTTCAATCATTAAAAGTTAAAGTACCGCAGCATCTTGAGGTACTTAGACTTGGAATTTGATTATGATTTTTGGTGATGATTTAGATTAAAATATTCTCTACAACGTTTATGCTCAACACCAAAGCCAAAATCTAAGGCAAAAGGGTGAAAAACTTGACGGAAACAAAAACGGTTCAGCACTTGCTCAGAGAATTGGTTAGAAGAGTGTCTCTGTTGGTCCCAATTTTGGGGTATCATATCAACTCCAAATGAGCCCATTATTTAGTATGTTCTAGTTCAACATGTCCCCTAAAAGTTTCATGTTTAGAGCTAAGGGTTTTTGTTTGAAACAAGGTAGACTTTGTGGCCATTTCAAAAGTAGGTTATGTCAGCCGCCAAAACACGGCAGAGCCGGTTTTTTACAGAGGGTTTGAAATGGTTTTGGGGGATCATCTAGAGGCTCTAAGGTCTGATTTTTTGGCAGAAAGTACCTCAATATATTAGCTACAATGTTCATGTAGACCACTTTTGGAATAGGTCATTCCAAATTGGGGTTTTGGGCTACACACAAATATGTGACAGACGTGTCCCTTGAGGGCTGAAACTCAATAGAGACTTTGAAAAGGGTTTTGACCTATCAACCCTCAATATGTTGTGCTCATTTTTGGTATGTAGATAGATATACATGTTATCTACAGCTTTCATGTTTTGGGGAAAACTCGGATCTCTTTGTAAACTAGGGCTTTTAGGTTTGTACTGTTGACTGGTTTGAAACTGACACACTTTGGTAGAATTGAAATATCTCGAGTTATACTTACTCAAATGAGTTCAAACCAATTTGGATGAAAGATAACACAACGAGCTAACTCTGGACTTAAAAATCATGCTTAGATCAATTTTCTACATTGAGTTATGATATTTCAAATCTCAGGGCAGAAAGGTTGAAAGGCTCAAATTGCAGGCAATGTTTAGATCTAATCTCCTAGCATCATGTGTGTTAATGGTTGGTGCATTTTCTTTACATCCATATTTTGTACACTCAAATATGACAATTTCAGAACCTTTTCATGCCATGGATCCATTAGAAAACCTCATGAAAACTTCAAGACACAACAGCCACACCAAGACAGTCCTAAAATCTCTCCATGACGCCTTTTCAATTCATATTCGATTCTTAATCTTTTATTGATGTTTTCAAATGCTGAAAGAGATGTTTGATAGGTGTAAAATCAGATGTGTTAGAGTCTTTCTTACCTTATATAGATCACTCTTTGATGATTTGGATCAACGACTTAGCTTAGCATCCATAGATTTCACCAAAATTTCTCGGTTCTTCTTCTCTTTTCTTCTTTCTTTTTCTTTCACTCCCTCTCTCTTCCCTTACTAGTGCCGAAATTTCAAGGGGGTGAATAGGTGGTTTGGGTCCCTTTTTATAATTGCGGTTAATAGGGGAAGCTTCCTTGAGAAGCTTTGTTATCCATAGTTAAATTAAGTTAATCTTGATTTACTTTTTGCTAACCTTGGTTTAGGAGACTTGGCCACCAAGTTTGGCACTCTTCCCTAGGTAGCTAGCCACTTGAGTATATATATATATATATCAAAAAGATTTTCTATATTTAATTGTAGGAAAAAAATTTCGAGTATTTTCACATAGGTTCGTTTTCTTGATTTTTCGAGCGTAACTCTTGTCTTAAACGAGTTGAACTGATAACTTTGAATTCTTATCCTCAACATTAGGGTTTTAATATATTCTTATGTGCTTTCCCCTCTTTCCCGGGTCTCAGGCTCGAAAAGGTTAAACGGTCGGCCCAGTTCTTCTTTCCTATGGATCAAGTGCTTACCATCTCACTAAAATCCGCAGGTGGTGGTGAAGGCGCAACTTTATTTCCTTAAAGGGTATAGCGGCAAGCGCCACAAGTCGACTGTGACTCAACCCAAACCCGGGCCTCTGCCACGGCAGGATGACGGCCCAAACCCAGGCAAATTATCCCCCCAGCACCTGCTGCACAACACGTAAGGCACAGGGCCTTCCATGATGGGGAATCAAACTTGAGACCTCGCTCTGATACCAATTGTGGATCAAGCGCTTACATCTCACCAAAATCCGCAGGTGGTGGTGAAGGCACAACTTTATTTTTTTAAAAGGTACAGTGCCAAGCGCCACAAGTCAACTGTGACTCGGCCCAAACCCGGGCCTCCGCCACGGCAAGATGATGGCTTAAACCCAGGCCAGCAATACCGAACTTAGGTTCGAGATTTTGTTTCTTTTGTTCTTTATTTTTTTTCTTTTTTTTATTCGTATCTTGAGTTCGGGTTATTGCAATCTACCCTCCTTTAAAAAAATTTGTCCTCGAAATTGAACACTAAAACTCAACCAAATCACTATCCCGAAACTATCAACGATCCCTGTTGTAGACCCGGCGATACCGCACAACAACATAAATGCCCCAACAACTGAAATCCCAAACCTACCGTCACACGAGGTAAACACGACTCCACACAAGCTGCCCACACATGTAAGTCCTACTGACTTCACTATCACCCATGAGACATCCATAAAACGTAGGATGAAGATCCAACTCACACTGCCAATCCTCAAAACATACTACTCCAGCGATAAACACATCACACAAGATCAATGCACCATGGTACTTGATTCCAAACACTCTCTATACCCGAACATAGTGACTACCATTCCTTCACTCTTACTACCACAAACTGGCTCAATCACACCTCACCATGCACACCGAGGACTATCTCCACAAGTCTAAACACACGACGTCAAACTCCGACATCGATCACATGAAATCCCATGTTCCATGAACAAACTCTACTCGAGTTTTGATGATTGCCAGACGACCACTGACTTTGCTACCACATCATTACCCTACTGAAGCTAACAATGCCATCTCAAAGCTGACACGACGCTGATCCATGAGCAACAAGATAACACCCGACTCAAGAGAGAAGTTCACCTACTCACCTGGACATCAAAGAATTCTTTTCATCTCAACAAACCTTCAAACCTTCATCCTCTACTCAAACTTCTATCACGAACCACAATTCTCACCCAAGAGAAATATTAGGTGATACACCATTGTCCTAGACAAGGTTCCATACAGTTGGAAACCAATTCGGCACCACAGTCCCAAAGTTACCTGACCCAAACGAGTCACTTGACCAAACACATTCCACAGACAAAACATCTCATAGACATCTAACATCCTACAAAAAACCCAACCATGTCCCCCTGTGCAACCGCACATCACTACACAACTCAACATCTCGCTATCAAATCACGAGTACTAAAGTTGTAGATCCGCCTCACATCAAATATGATCGCCGTCATCTGACAGAACAAACATGATTTCCATCATCCGACATCGATTCCAACTCATAACACATACATCAATCCATTGAGTTCACAATAGAAAAATATTCGGACCCAAGACACCAACCAAGACTAACATCTTGAACTTAGAAATTTTCTCACATCCAGGGCTTATCACAGCCCTTCCATTGCTGACCAAATAACCGCAGTGGTCTGAACAGACCACGCTAGCCAAGGCTTCTCAAGCATCATGTCCTTTCTGATTCATACCTTACCACGCTCTCGGGACCACCAACCAAACAAATGGTTATGCCAAAGCACAACACTTACCACAGTCGATAACCACTCCTCGATTCTAAGAACTCTGAACAGTTCAAAGCTCCAAATAAGGCCCGAATCCAGACTCACCAAAGTCTATTAGAAACCCATCATACGCATATCACAGCTGCACTATTTCGATAAAAATTCCCGCTCTGCCATGAGCTAGAAGTACAACTATAACTACACAATCCAGAACAAGCTGTATACAATAGTTGACAACTCCCAGCTGATCACTGTAGAAAGAACACTACATCTCAACACCAATTCCTTTGTCACCAAGAACAAGCAAAAGTATTCCTGGTCCACCAACTTGACCTCACAGGGAACACAACCTAAATGGTTCAACCATCATACAAAATGAGCCACACTGACTAGGTTACCACGACCTATCATGTTTACTACACTCATACGTACTCTTTTACAGTCTTCCACTGTGGATAATACTAACCCCATCATGTGATTTTTTACGGTCCCGAACCGCGGGAGCAATCAATCGGATGCCAAGTTATACACACAGATGTTCCACATCCAAGAAGGCACATAGCCATGAACCACACATTGAAGCCACGAATAAGTAAACCCACAATCACTCGATCACGGCGGCACAAGTCCCCGAATCATAACTCCAAGGGTCATAACCCGGATAATAAATCCACATATATTTTTGGTCTCAATACACAACCAAAACCTAAATCGATCAAGAACTTGACATCTCCCTCCAACCGAGATGAAACAACTCACACCAGACAACCGTCTACAAAGAAACTCTATCTCTCTCTAGAGAGAAGAAAAGGGTCAATAAAACCCATGACCCAATCTCAGCGTACTCCCAGTACTCACAAACACTTGGCCTCTCAAGAACCCTGTGAACTTTACCTTGAAGCCACATCGACCATAGTCAAATAGCTGTTGTTAACCACGATCATGGTACCCCAAACCATCCACTACATCAAGCTCTCAACTTTCATACCTCATTCGCTCACAGATATAAACATTACCAATCTGCATACCTTGTACAACACATCTTATACCATAGGATTACAAGCTCATCACCAATCATGCACGGAGACATTCATCAATATTTCCATCGCGCCAAAACCTCATTCCAGAAGGTTGCGCTTACTCATCTAACTCCTGCTAGGCAAATCACAACCACGCCACGGCTTCGAGTCCACTGCCCACGCAACTCTCATAGAAAGTGCACGGCACAATACTAAGGGAATCCAATCCTGAGTTCTTATATCCAGAGATATCAAGAACTTCCTTAGCCATGCAGATGTTAGGGTTGGTATACTAAAAATCATAATTTTAGTATTTTATTTTATTTTTAATAAAATAAAATTTTTATTTTATGATAATCTTTATGAGCAATGTATGTGTATTATTTCTTTCATATACATGGATATTCGATATTTTGTATAGTATTTAATCTGGTGTGTAGAGTACGGCTTACATAAAGAAAATTAGATTTTAGGTTCTTGCAGAATATAAGTTTTATATTCACAGTTTAGATGGAAATGGACATACCATCGGTACGACTGCGGCACAAAGTTTTAGTAGGCTTGTCTTGGTTACGGAGAACAGATAATAGCGTCATTTATTGTTCTGACTCTCTGTGCCAGTACACTTTGTGTGTATTGAACGGAACATTTAGGATAATTAATTTAGTACTGACTATTGATTATGTAAATTAATTCACACCTCAAGGTTATTATGAATAGTGGTTATCCTCTTAATTCTAAAATAATTATTGATTTGCATCTATTTAATATTCGTTATTTTCATTCATTAGATTGTGCAATCTTATATGGGTCTATATTTCCAGTGAGTTTGATAGCGGTATTATTTATGTGACAAATATTAATTATTGACGAAATTCACGTCCCGAATGATCGGGATTGATGATACCCCCTTAAGAGTGCTTATAAGTTTTGACCGGATCAAACCCTGCGGTGATTTAATTATCCGGCAATCAAATAAGTTAAGCGAATTGGCTTAAGGAATATCAAAATGCCGATTAAATTAAATTGTCAGTAATTAAATTTAATTGGCTGGTATCAAAAAATTTTATGTGAGGAGAAATGGTAAGCATTTAATTACAGGAGCTCAATGCAAGACGGTCTTGAGATTATGGGTCAGAGTGCAATTATAGTTCTTTAGTGGTGTAAATTGTAATTCAGTATTTTATGAAAATTACAGAAATCGCTGCTAGTTTTTCATAATTGCAGATACCGCTATGTGTCTTTCTTTAATTACAGAAATCGCTGGTAAGCGTTTATATTCCACTAGAAGTCTAACTCATAATTAATCCCTAGGTCGCTGCTGCAACCCTATATATACGCAGGTAGACTGAACTAGTTTGAGATTGATAGTTCATATATCATTATCATTAAGATATTATTTTTGTCTTTCAAATACTTAAATATATCGGGGTTTTGTCGGTACAAGTTCTCAGAGGATCGTAACTCACACTACGTTCGAGAATCGAGTAAGAGAATACAGTAGAATATCTTACTGGAGTTTCAACTCGAAATCAAGTCGTAGTTGAAGATTAGATCAAAAAGAGGTATTCATCTAAATTAACTTTGGTTGCACGGCTTTATTTTTTATCATTCGACGTTAAAATTTTTACCTGGAATCCGTTTCGGCATTTGCCCCTCCAGTTAATTTTTTACCAAAAATCGTTTTACAAAAACAATGATCTTAGCAGTTTTGCCTCCAACAAATTGGTATCAGTGCCATTTTGTTTTTTATTTACAGTTTATCGGGGTCGGGTAGTTTTGGAACTGTGCTAACTTTGTTTTGCAGGCATTTTAAATCCCAATTTTATGATCATCTATTATTTTCATGTTTGATTAAATGCGTGGATGATGATTTAATTAATTTTTTAATTACGGGGTTTGACCGTGATAGATTAATTACTTTTTAGATCGAATGTGAGCCTACGAGGCAAAGGTTTCAATATAAAAAATATTTTTTGTTCGTTAAGTTTTTTTTTCTAGTTTATTAGAAAGAAAAAATAAGAAGGTATGGAAGAATATTGGCGATGGTTGGCGGCGACAACCTACGGTGATTTTAGCTGCGGATATCTTTTTTTTTATTACTTTAGAATTTTTTTTTTCTCCAGTTTTTTTTTTTGTTAAAAAAAAAGGAGGAGGAATCACTAGAGCAGCCAAGTGCGGCAACAGGCGCAAAACAGCAGCACCAAACATGGCGCAATTCCCTGGCGCAGCACCAAACGGAAACAGCAGTTTTCGGTACTCCCAAACGCTGCCTTATGGCAGCAAACGTCAAAGCACTGTGGCGCAATTAATTTCCCAAACCCAGTTGATTCCAAAAACCGGTTCCCAAGCTTCCAAGCAAAATCCAATCCTGTGAGTTGAAGCAAACAGTGCAGCGGTTGAAGCAACAGTGGCGGCATGTTTGGAATAGGAACGCAGCAGTATTTTTTTTGCTTGGAATAGGAACGCAGCAGTCTTTCAAGCAACAGCGTGCTTTTTGCTTGGAATTTAATGCAAAAGATCCACACAACAGAATCAGCAGTGCTGGGTTTTTTTTTAAAGCCAAGCCAAAAGCACAGAACCGGTTTCCATGAAGCTTCAAACAGCAACCGGTTTCACAAATCATTGCAGCGAATTCCCAGGGCGCAAACTCCAACACGGCAGCGGGCGCTGGATTTCGGTCCAAGTGGCGCCGGTTTCCAAGCGAATTCCAAACAGTAGTGCAAGCAAGAGTTGGTGCAAGCAAGACTTTCGGTAGTTTCCAAAAAGTAGCCGCAGCAGCCGACAGTTCCCCAAATATAGCTGGATTCTTTATGTGGCACAAATTTTGAAACAATTGAAAAATCAAATAATTCTGATTGCTATCACAATGCAGAAAATTAAAAAGAATTATTGGAATTTATCTCTAAATAGAAGACTGAAAGTTTTTAGACTTTTCGTATAATCATAAAATCGAGATATTTATCTTGTATTTAATTTATTTTATATTTTAACTGCGTGGATGATAATTTTTGATTTTATTTATCATGTTAATTTAATTAATTTAAATATTCAATTTTAAATAAAATATTTTTTAATACAAAATAAAATTAAGTTTTTTTAATTAATTAATTTTAATTAAATGAAAAAACTTTAGATATTTTATTTTTTACAAAATATCACGTTTAAAGATGATTTTTTTAAAAATCGAATAACTTGAAAAAATGTGAAAATTAATTCTGAATTTTGAATTAATTAAATAAAAAAATATTTAATCGAAATAAATTATTATTTTTCAAAAAATGTGAAACAAAAAATAAAATAAATAAATGACTTTAATATCTTAGCTGAAAAACTAGAGAAACAACTGTGCATTTATTAAATTTTATTTGTTATGCATTTAAACACGTAAAGATGGTTTGATAAACCAGAATATTTAGAATCGTATACACGAAAAGATATTTGATTCTTTCAGATCGTGTGACTTTTGAAAAATGGTTTGATAAATCAGAATTTTTAGAATCGTGTACATAGAAAGATGCTTGATTCTTTCAGATCGTATGACTTTCGAAATTAATAAATTTATTTTAATTAAACGGATTTTTATAACACTCAAAAATATATTTTAAAAATCTAAGTGGGAGAGAAAATTTATTCACAGATAAATTTCGCGATCTCCATCACCAGTTTGTAGGCAATGTAATTAAACCCTACGTGTTGGCAGTAAGACCTTCCTTCCCATCGGACAAATTAATTGCGGTATTACTAGTACAAATCTCCTTTAGGGATAATTTTAGATAGTTGTTAGTGTGAATCACTTCTCAATCTAAAGGGTTCATTGCGAAACGATTAATTTGAGATTAGGTGATAGTTAACATTTAGCTGTATATAATAGTATACTCTCCATTTGAGTCACTGCTATTATATGTTGGACCGAAGTTATGTCAGCTATTTAATTTTACTTGGTATGGTCAGTTGCCTAAATAGTAAAATTAAAAAGAATTGGCCTGTTTGGTCTTATGAAGGATAGTAGAAGTCCACCCATCGTGGCATGCTATTCTCGGGTTACCAGGCAGTTGGTGAATTAATTTTAAAATGATAGAGGGAACAAAATTAAAATGAATTCAAAATTTTGCTCATTAATTAACGATTTTATTTAATTATGTGATTCTTAGGATTAAAATAAATTTCAACTCACTCGCTTCAATACTCAAAGAAAACAAACTTACAGAACAAATTTTGTTGACTGAAAATGTAACATGGATATAGCTTTAACTACAAATGGTATTACTTCAATACTAGAAAATGTGTCTGTTTCAGAAAAAGGTTCTTCCTTGGGGTCGAAAAGCATGAAGAAAAAAAAAGTTCAGAAACAGGGAGACACAATTTCCAGGGTAGTTAGTGGGCCACAGACTGGTGTGAAAAAGCCGAAAGACAGATGTTTTCACTGCAACCAGACCTGACACTGGAAAAAGTCATGTCTAGTATTTCTCAGAAAGTAGAACAAACACGGTAATTTCTGTTAACTGGTTGTGGAAACATGTTTAGCGGTGTTATCTACCGGTACCTGGTGTGTAGATACGGGAGCCACTAATTATGTCTGCAATTCATTGCAAGGGTTCTAGAAAATTTGACAACTTAGTGACGGGGAGATTTACCTACATATGGACAATAATACAAAGGTAACAGCAGTTGCAGTAGAAGATGTCACTCTCAGTTTTGGT
>JAOTRH010006772.1:0-23635 GCA_034768845.1 Heliamphora exappendiculata
AAAATCTAGAGTAAGAGTAGTGTTATTTAATACCATATTGAGTTCTAGAGCAATACAAAATGAGCAATAGAAAGTTCTATCCTAAAGCTAAGAAAAAGGAAAGAATGGGAAATGCATCCGCCCACAACAGTGAGGAATAATAGCACTAAACAAACAATACAAGTATTGTATGGGAAAACAATTGTGGCAAAAAGCTAAGAAAAAATAAAAAACAAACAATAGTTTTCATAATAGCAATAAACTGTCCACAAGTCAAAAGAGGAACACTACATGTCAATAATCTATATTAGGATCCACATCAAGATCAGGTTATGTATGCAATTCGTCTTCTTGATCATCTAAATACTCTACCATGGTGTCATCCTCATCATCCTTATCATCTATATGCGCTGCCATAACTCCACCATCGGGAATAATCTCAAGATTCATATCATCTCTATTGTGCAGAATATTGATATCTTCGATGAGAATAGGGACACCATCAGTGGTTTCTTCTTGCTGAAATGCATCATTAGACGCATCATCATGCTCTGGTACATCCCATATTCCTCGATGGTTAACCCTTTCTACGACTCTCCAATTATGGCATTTACTAGTGTCATTAACGTAAAACACTTGTGTCACTTGACTTGGTAGGACAAATTGATGGTTTTTATACCAAAGCTTCGTAATATCAATGGTTGTGACATGATCATCAGAGTCTTCTCTATTCTTGCGGCCGATGTTGTACCATTTACATTGGAACAGAACCACTGTACCCCCATGCAGGTATCTCAATTGCCATATCTTATGCAAGTAACCATAAAAGTTAATATGCTGACCTTTATGCTCCCCTTTCATGAGTAGCCCACTATTTTGGCACCTACGATGGCTCTCACAATCTTTAGTGTGGAATCGAATGCCATTGCAAATGAATTCATAATAAAAATCAATTATCGACCCAGGACCCTTTGCCAATGACCATAATTCCAAAGTTGCTTTAGGGGACCCTTCGGTTCGCAAATCATTCATCTACAATGAACATGTGACAATTGTACCAAGTCATAGTCAAATGAAGTTTTGTAATTAGTGTTCAGTGATTGTAAGCTCTTATATATATAACTTACACTTTTTTTGAACCATGTTGGAAATTCTTGTCGTTGTATTTGAGTTAAATCACACCATGTGACATTCGTACGGCATTCTTGTGTTCCCTAACCAAATAAATGAAGGTCATAAATAACTTAAAATAGTTGACAATTAGTAAGTTTACAAGTTATGCATACATACTCAAGATGCGACTCCACCTCAGAAGTGTTGTACAATACAAACCAATGAGCCATTTTTTGCTTCTTTTTAGTTGGGTTAGTAGCCCTTATGATTGGTGCGAAGAGACGAACATTTTGATTGAATATCTCCATCCCAAGGCCACGTTCCCCACCATCGTCATTTTGCTTAGGCTTATCAATCCTATTTTTCAAGTACATTGAGCAAAAAGTAAGACACTCTTTGACAATGTAAGCCTCAGCAATCGAGCCTTTTGGACGTGCTTTATTGGTCACATACCCTTTCAAAGTCCCGAGAAACCTTAAATAAAACAAAAATATCAATGAAAAATAATTGTATTAATAGAGAACCTATTCACATGATGGGAATGCTTACCTTTCAATCGGGTACATCCATCGATATTGAATGGATCCAGCAAGTATAGCCTCTCGTTGCAAGTGAACAGCTAGGTGGACCATGACATCGAAAAAAGCTGGAGGAAGGATTTTCTCTAGCTTGCAAAGTATGAGTATTATTTGTTCCTCTAAAATTTCCAAATCACCTCGTTTTAGTGTTTTTTAGTAAAGTTCCTGGAAGAAGTTTCCCAACTCAAATAATGTCGTATAGATATCCTTGTTCACATAACCCCACATGCCAATCAGAAGAAGACGCTGAAGGAGAACATAACAATCATGACTTTTCATTCCTGATAACCTACCATTTTTTGAGGTCACACACCTTGAGATATTTACTATATAGCCATCGGGGTAATTGATCGACTTTAAGAACTCACAAAATCCATCTATTTGTTGTGGATTCAAGGTGTAGACTACCTGAGGCTTTACGAAGGATCCATTATCTTGCAGCTGTAGATGTAATTCTTCCGTTATGCCCATGTTTTTTAAATCATTAGGCGTTTTGTATTTGTCTTTGTTCTTACTGTCAATAGCTAGCATCGTCCCATAAACGTTTTCACATATATTCTTTTCTATATACATGACGTCCAGATTGTGTCAAAGCTTGAGTCTCTTCCAGTATGGTAGCTCCCACAAAATGCTTTTTTTAGTCCAACTCAATTCTTGAAGATCACGATGTCTTTTCTTCTTTGTAGAATCCTTCCCAAATTTGACTGGTTATATCATATCCAATTGAGATAGTACCTTTACCACAAATAAGTCCAATGATTTCGAATGAAGCTCAAGAAAATCGTTAAACTTCTTGTCCTTCCTCCAAGCATGGTTTTTAGGCAAGTAAGATTTATGACCCACCCACCCTATCTTATCTATTAACTTGCGTGCTATTGGATTATCATTGCAAGTGGGACAAGTCAAATAACCTTTTGTTCTCCACCCAGACAAATCACCATATGCAGGAAAAACGTGTATGGTCCACATTAAAGTCGCATGCATTCGAAAGGTCTGCTCAGTATAGACATCATAAGTCATGACTCCATTCTCCCATAGCTCCTTTAACTCATCAACCAAGGGCCTTAGGTAGACATCAATATTAACCCCTAGCTGACTCGACCCTATAATAAGTAAGGTCATTATGAAAAATGGTTCCTTCATGCATCTCCAAGGAGGCAAGTTAAAAGGCATTAGGATCATTGGCCACATGCTATAAGAAGTGCTAATGTTACCGAAAGGATTGAACCCGTCAGTAGCATGGCCCAACTTAGCATTGCGAGCTTCATTAGCAAACTCTAAATAATACATACAAAATTTTTCCACTCCTCAAAGTTGGCCAGATGCCTCATTAGCCAGTCATCCATACGCTTATTAATATGCCATCTTATGTCTTTAGCTATCTTCTTGGACATGTATAATCTTTACAACCTCGGTATCAAACAAAAATAACATAGTATCTTATGAGGAATCTTCTTACCTTTTCCATCATTGATCTTATACCTGGGCGTCTCACAAATAGGGTATTTTTCTAAGTGAGCATTCTCCTTCCAGAATAATATGTAATCTTTTTCACATGCATCGATGAGCTCATATCCTAAGCCCAAGTCACGTAGTATCTTCCTACGCTCATAAATTAATTCTGGAATCACGTGGCCATCTGGTAGGAATTGCCGTTGTATCTTCAAAATATTATCGAAAGCCTTATTGCTCAACCTATTTTCTGCCTAAACTTAAAGCATTTGAATTACGAATAATAACAAAGTGTCTTTGCATCCCGTATATAAGCAACGCTGAGAGGCCTTTAACAATTTGTTAAAGTTATGCACATCCTCTCTCTCTACAGTATAACCCTCAATGTAAGTTCCCCTATGATGGTGTTCAATCAATTCATCAAATTTATCTTCATAATCATTATATTCATCACCTCTCATCTAACTCATCCCGTATTAGAAGCTTCCCATGTTGCAACCATGAAGTTTAGGAAGCTAGCATCCCATTTATTAGCAGGTGAGTTTTCACCATATCGAGCTCATGCTTATAGTAGTTACAACAGTTGGTATAAGGGCACTTAATGTGAGACCCTGACCCATTTTTTTTTTCGGTATTTTTTGTCGCGCGTTTAGCGTTTTTTCTTTAGCATGTATAAATGCTTTTTGATGCATGATCGGAGTTAAATATGCATGTGGGGCAAGTTCCCGGGGCCGTGAGATGTTACTGTGCGAATTTCAAAAAAATTTCAAAAAAAAAGATATTTTAGAGGCCTATAAATATCTGGAGTTAGATATTTTCAAAAAATATTTTTAAAACTTTTCCAGTAAGTTTTTTTTTCACTCTACATTCTCTCTAAGTTCTTGGGGACCCAGGGCTCAATTTTCAACGATTCAACAGCGGATCCTTACTTTTGGCATGGTGGGCAACGCATTCATCCAACAGAATTCCATTCCGACGAGGCTCAATTTTGCACGTGGTTCGAGGCGTCGAGTTTTTAACTCACCGAGGTAGAATTCTAGACCCTACTGCTGTATAAGGGTGCTAGTGTAATCGTGTGTATTTTTAACGGTTAGACTGTTATAGATCTGATTTTGTATCAAGTTGGGTTTTTGGGCTAAAAACTGTGTTTTGGCAATTTTGGTGGATGGAATCGGGTATCGGGTGTTTCTTTTGTGGTTTTGAGGTTAAGCTTGGGCGTGTGTATGTCCGAGGGTGTTTGATGGGTGTTTGGAGGCTTCGATTTGAGGCTTAGAAGTTGAAATCGTAGCTTAAAAATGGTTTCTGGGCTTGGTCAGTCGACTGAACTCATAGGTCCAGTCGACTGGATCATAGTTCTTGGGGTTCAGTGGACTGGACCTTGAGGGTTAGTTGACTGAACCTTGTGTTTTAGGCATTTTGGGCATTTCCAGTTTATTTTTCAGTCGATTGGGGATTGGGTCCAGTCGACTGAAGTTCTGGGTTGTTGGTTTTGTGGTTTTGGTTGGGTCCTTGGGTTTCCGTTTGGTTTTCAAGGGTATTCGGTTGATTGATTATGGGGTTAGTCAATTGAAATACTATTAGATTCCTTTTGGGGTTCGGATGGTCGGGTTGTGGCTTTGGGAGTCGTGTCGTGGCTTTGGGCGTTCGTTTAGGTGTCGTCCTTGGGGATGACGGGCATGGTTAGATGCTGGTTATCGGGGCACGGTTATGTGCGTGTTGGTTATATGCGGGACGTGTGGGTTCGTGATTTGCTTTAAAGGTGGGTTCGGTAGGAACCGTTATGTGGGAGGTCCAAGTGTTGGCCCCCGGGTTAGATGTTGATTGTCCTGGTGTGTGGACGGGTCGTTTGGATGATGTTTTGATGGGTGGCATCGTATTTTATTGTTATACATGGTTATGTGCATTTATAACTATTTATTTATGTACAGATTATGGAAGTGGATTACATGGTTTTGATATCGTTACGTGTACCGTGGTTACATGCTTTAAAACTTTAAAATTTTATAGGCATGGCTATGTTGAATATGAGGAACGGATGCATGTGATGCATGTTGCATGAGTTGTAGGTATTGTGTGAGTCGCGTGTGTAGCATGTGACGTGATTTGTGTAACGTAGTGATAGTACGTGGCTTTATGCATTTAAACCCTGGTTTAGCATGCATGTGGTGATTCGGTGTTATCTCGTAGTTTTTGGTGTTATCCCGTAGTTTTCAGTATTATCCTGTAATATGCGGTTTTATCCCGTGGTATGCGGTCTTATCTCGCAGCATGAGATTTTATCTCGTGGTTTACGATTTTATCCCATGGTATAATCTGTGGTCGGCGGTTTTATCCTGTGGCTTACGGTAAAGTATGCGGTTTTACCCTGTGGTTGGGTTTGCAGTTTTACCCCGTGGTTTGGTCTATGGTTTTACCCCATAGTCTACGGTTTTATCCTGGGAGTGTATGCTTATATTCGGATCTTTATCTCAGTGTTAGGACTGTGGTTGCGGCTTGTGAACGCTGGTTATATGCATCTATATTGTGTTATGTTAGAGTTGAGGTCTCTCAGTCTAAGAGGTTACATGGATTGCATGAACTGTATTGTGGGACGGATAGACCAATTTTTAAATTATTTTTAAGAGTCGTGTGAATCGCGATCTAAAAACCATTTTCAAACTGTTTTCAGGACTCCTGTGAGTGAGTGAAAAGATGGTTTATATTCTCGCTTTTCCGTTTGCATGTGAAAATTATTTTAAAGGATTGAAAGAGAGTTTAAAGCTGCACCTCGTTTTTTCTAGCATGTTTAGCTTATACTGCATGCCTGTCTAGTTTCTGCTGAGCTTTGGCTCACGATGTGGGATTTAATTTTCTTCAGGTACCGATCACACAGGTTGATCTAGAGGTGCTGAGAAGGTGGAAGAGCTATAGTCTTCTTTTCTATTCTTTCTATTACATGTATGTTGTAACATGTTTTTTCGGTATTGGAACCGTGTAATGTATGCCGTTTGGTAATTATGTACAATGTATGTATGATTTTATTTGGGAGTGTATTCTCGGGTTGGTTGTTTGTAGGTGTTTCACGTGACCCGAAATTTAGAGTGTGACACTTAATCTCCCTTTCCTCACCCATATGCGACTTTGCGAATTTAATAAAGGACTCTACCCCTTCCAAATATGGATCACTAAATCTATTTCAAAGCAACATCCAACTTTTATACATACCTAGTCATAAACAATTTCACAATTAGATTATAAAATGAATAGATCAGAGATTGGGGGAAAGAAATGAGGCTGCCGTAAAAACCTTGACCACCGAGGCAAGCCATACCTCTTATTTATTAGATTTAAAAAGACTAGAGGAATCAAAATATTCATATTCATATAGAAATCAAAGAATCCAAAAAGCATAAAAAATCAACAACTCTTCAACAACATATTCATATAGAAATCAAAAGCATAAAAAAGGCCAGCAACTCTTCAACAACATAAAAAGTCGGCTATTACCTCATCTGAATGTTTTCTTTCTCATATGGCCAATTGTAGGAAGTATAAGCTTCCTATGTCACATATTATACCTTTTTCCAAGGAGGAATGATACCCCACGGGCATTCAAGATTTCCCTCGCGGGAAATATGTTTTGGCAGTTTATTACAAATTTAGAACTTGGTGGCTAATAACCCAAAATTGACTAATTCATGCATTTTGCATGTCTTCTGATGTTCTCAACTGTTATTCTCAAATCTTTAGAGGAAGAATGATGTTCTCAACTGTATTAGTTTCTAGTGTATAAGCATTTCTGTATTTGGATAAGCTGATATGAGGAACATATGATGTCTAGTTTTCCCCAACAAAGTCTAATTCATGTCATTGAGATTCTTTAATTCAATGTCTCTTTGTTTTTTATTTTTTCAGAAAAAGATTTGGAGTGGGGGTGGAGGAAGGGCAAGCTGTGAAGCTGCATGTTAATAATTGGCTCAAATTATTTGCAGTGAATGTATAGTAGTTTCCAATAGGAGAATCAAAATAGATGTCAAGTTGTTGGCACTGGACAAATACATCTTTTTGGTAGCACACTCAAATATATATAGCAGATGGATATAATTGATAGTCAAAATTTGGTATTCCCACTATGAAGGTGATGTTTTGAGAGAATGCATATCTGTGTTTATTCATCAATCACTACATAAACATTAATTTGATATACTTTTGCATTACCCACACGATTCTTGCAATTTCTAGCAAATTCCATGAGAAAAAATATTACCCATAAGAGAATCTGGACCAATAAGTCCTCAAAACCCCTCAAATAAACAAAATCAACATAGTGACCTAGTTTTATTGAGTTTAAAAAAATCAGTTTAGGGCTTCCAATTAATCGAGAGATGAGAGGGGCAGAGATAGAAGAACTTCAATCGGGAGAGGGAGGGGCGGAGATGAACAACTCCAATCGGAAGGGGCAGAAATGATGTTAGCTGATCAAGTTCAATTCTTAGCTCGACTGAATTTTTTTATGTACTGTGGTTGAAATGACAAAAATAAATTAATAGGAAAAATTATGCCAATGGTCCCTATCGAAGTTTAAAGGAAAAAATAGTTGAGATCAATCTTGGTTATATAACAAAAATCATCGACAATAAAGTTCAATCTGCTACCAAACAAGAGCTGAGCTCCAATACATTATCCCAAACACTTGAATCATGCATAGTGTAAACAATAAGAACCACATTCAAAGAGATGTTCAAATTACAAAAGGAAGAAAGAAAATGTAACACTATAAAGCATAAAAAAAAACTTATGAAGCTTGGTTTGATTACTATTTTCAGTTCACTGTGTATGTGCACCCATACAAATTATGTTTACATAAAAAGTATTATTATACAAATGCCTATTTTTGAACTTGTAGCATAACAGTTGTATTGTCTATTCTTGCCAATGCAACATACAAAATCAACAAAAATTTCATTATCACTAAAAACAGAGAAATTCCCCTCATGAATGAATGGATACCAGGAATGAGTATCCATTTCATTGTTACTCAAGAATGATCTCATCCAACCTTGGTATCATAAAAGTCAACATATAGTACAACAGATAGTTTAAGTTATGAATTACTTTGATACGTTGAATAATTTGAATTTGAAAACTTCAAATTATACAAAATGAGTATTGCAAAGCACTATAAATTATAAAATTTATAGAATACTTCAAAACAAAGAAATTACATTATCGGGTCATGAAAGCAAAATTTTCATTCTCTATGCTTGTTGAATCAACATGAATACAAATAGTAAGAAACAACACAAGATGGAGTCTAGATCAACCATTTTGAGCATTCGAACATTATCATCACAAGCATATAAGGATATTATTAGACAAACACTACAACTACTTCTTGTAGTTCTATTCTATGCAACATTAGTAAGCTAGAGCAAATAATAATAATAATAGAATTAATTTGCAATTTGACAAAGTTGGAAGTAGTGAACAGAAATGGACTTTAAAAATTAAGAAAAAAATCTTAAAGTAAATGCATGACTTGAGTTCACTAATCACCTAATCTCCCAACCTAATTCAACGGTTTAAGATCGTCACTAACAACATGAGTTCGTCACCTCATCTTTGAACATTTTCATGTCTTACTTCATTACCATTACCGGTCTTTTCTCATAGTTTATGTGCAAAATTGAAGTCTCAAAAATGGGGAAAATACACTATTCTTGTGAATATATCAGATCAGACTAGCTATCTTAATTGAATACATTAGTATTGTGATCTTTATAACAAAACAGAGTATTTTACTTGCTGCAAACACAATTATATCATATAATTCCTACAAAATAGGGAAATTTTTTTAAAAGGGACAGTTTTTTTTAAAGAAGTATAAATTGTCTAGTATCTAAAGCTAACATAGCTAAACAGATACACCTATACACACACATTTCAATTTGGGGCATCTTTTCAACCCCATTGCTAGAAGAACGAAAAGGGGGGAAACTAAAGTCAAAAAAACATTGAACATTTGAACAATTTAAACCATTTCATTTTCTCGCTTTTTTTCCCACACGATTTTTGCAATTTCTAGCAAATTCCATGAAAATAAAGATTAGTCATAAGAGAAATTGGACCCGCAAGTCCTCAAAACCCCTCAAACAAACAAAATCAACATAGTAACCTACTCTTTTTGAGTTAAAAAATCAATTTAGAGCTTCCAATCAATCAGGAGAGGAGAGAGGCAGAGATGAAGAGCTCCAATCAGGAGAGGAAATAATCAGAACACATACCAATCTTGTCGAGTACGAAGCGATGAAGAGCCCCAAGCAGCAAAGGAAAGCAATCGTATACCTGAATATGATAGAGGACCCAATCAATCAAAAACTCTAGGCAACTGATATGAAGATGAAAACCCTAGGCCTCACACACACACACTTACAGATAGATAGAGAGAGAGAGAGAGAGAGAGAGAGAGAGAGAGAGAGAGAGAGAGAGCAGGAGAACGAAAGAAGGCGGCTCACACAGACCGTGAGAGAGAGTGGGAGACTGAGAGAGTGCGGGAGAGCGACAGTTACAGATCGTGAGAGACAGCGGGAAAACGAGAGCGAGCAGCAATTACACACTTACAAAGTAAGCAATGGTACTGTTTTGGTTTAGGTGTATCATTGATGCCATATTATATTAGCATATACAATAAAAAACACCTGCGAACATCTAAAGGTTGGTGCTAAAAAATTATAAGCTTTCTGCGACACATTGCTTTACATTGCCAAAAATAAGATTTTTTACCAACTTATTTTTGGTTGCCAAATAAGTACACTGTGTTGGCAAAAGTTTAATAAATTAGGGCCCAAAAAATAGTATGGCGCCAAATGAATTGGCAATGAGTTCACACCCCTCGTCGGCAAAGGTTTCCTTTTAGCAATGAATTAGAGCATTCGTCGCCAAGTGTGGTTGGCAATAGTACATTTTGTTGTAATGGTGCATAGGCAAGCAAGCGCGCATAGCGCAGTGGACGCGCGCACGTGAGGGGCATCTGGTAAGTTGGTTAGGGCGCTAAGGTAGATCACAGTTTTAATCTGTGATGGTTATAAGAGAATCGATCACAGGTTTTTACATGTGATTGTTAATTAAATAAGATTATATTTTTTGATTATTTTTAATTACACTTTTCAGATTTTAACACGTGTAAAAAGTGTGATTAATAATGCAAAATCGAGATGTTTAAACTTAACAATCACACTAATTTTATTTTTAATAACGCTTTTCGTTATTTTTAATAACACTTTTTCAGTTTTTATCACGCACAAAAAGTGTAGATAATACAAAAATCGTGTTGTTAAAGTTTTAACAATCACACTAATTCTATTTTTAATCACATTTTTTTATATTATTAATCACCCGCACAAAGCATGATAAAAAGTCTGAATTTTAGAACACACCCACATATACCACACTAGAAAAAGCGTGATTATAACCTTATAATCACACTTTAAAAGCGTGATGTTTCAACTATTTTCTAGTAGTGCTTGGACTACAGGATTAGAATGAAATAAGAAAATTTTCTATCCAATTATTGTTTAATCAAACTTATACCTCGACAACCATGGACAGGTAATGTTTCCAAGTTCTTGAATTCTAGTGAAGTTAAAAATTCATCAAAGCCAACTATAATAAATAATAACTCGAGATCAACAACCAGAGTTTTTAGTTAAAGTGAAACTAAAAATTTGTTTGAAAAAAATGAATCTAGAATTCAACCAAAGTTTTAATTTGGCTGTCGCTACATGTTAACACCATAATTTTGACAACCAATGAGAATATGGCACATGATCACACAATGCCACAAGATTAGAAACCAGTTAAAGGAGAACACTTAAGTGTTACATTGCAAGTCTAAGGGCCAATAAAAAAATCAACACAAGTTTTAGGTGGTCGAAGCCAAGATGGAGAAGGTATAGTAAACGGATGTGGGTTAAGAAAGACGCCATGTGGAGAAATTTTAAACGAACAAAAACGTGGGGAAAGAATGTGGGAAGAGATGAACATTACACGAAAATATACTTTTGGTGACAAAAATGGATTATGGTCAGGAAAGGATATACTTTTGGCGACTAAATAAATTTTAGTTGATAAAACATATACTTTTGGTGACCAAATAAATTCTGGTGGAGGAAGGAAATGCTTTTGGCTACCAAATTGATTATGGTCGATGATTTTGTGCTTTTTCTTATAGTGGAAGAATCTTACGTAAGGAAGAAGAGACGCACGAAGATGAGCACTCAAGTTAGAAATTCAAATTCGAAGAGCTTTCAAGACTTGAAGGGAAACAATGTGTAGAAAGCCATCGATAACGGCCTATGGTCTATAAATAGCACGAGAGGATTTAGAGGCAGTCCCCCAAAACCATGCCAAATTACTTCTTATCTTTAGTTCCAATTCATAAGAGTAATTCATAGCTTGTAGTTCGTAGTAGTAGCAATCCAGAAGTAGGAATAGTTTTTGTAGCCATCAACTTTGAAGGGCTACGACTCATTCTATATTCTTCAAATTTATGTATTTTTTATGATTATTTATTAGTAAAGTATACCATTTCTTTTATTTTTCTTTCTATTGTTGTTTATTTAAATTCTCTTCACTTTCCATTGAATAACAAGGCTAAAGAGTCCTCTTCATTGTAGTAGAAAAGAACCTTCACACAATCGCTTCATAGTTCCCTTTCCCTCTTTGTACGGACTATTTTGTAATTGCTTGCATGCTTTTTTTTACAAAAAAAAAATAGTTAGATGCCAAACATATTTTTTCGCATGCCCAATGAGACTTCTCATAAGTGTCACTCCTTGCAAGAACGAGGCGAAATGAAGAGAATACGAGTAATTCCATGCAAATAGTGCACATTGCCAAAGAAGTTCCCCTACAAGGGTGTTACCCTAATAAGCAACCCAGGAAAAGTGGTTAATTGGATTTTAAAATTTTAAGCTTAATTAGATGCGCAAGTCAAAATGATAAAGTTGAGTAAATAAAATGGATAATGGCTAAGGGATAAACACAACCACAGTAGATAAGGAAAAAATAGAGAGAAAGCAGATAGAAGTGCAAACATGATATTTTATAGTAGTTTGGTGTCAATCTAAGCCTACATACACTCAAGATGCTTCTCTAGTATTTTTCACTATTCGTCAATATTTCATACATCCAAATAAATTATAGGTGTATTAAACCTTCCGTAGTTGAGTCACCACCCAACAAAGACTCAAACAATCCCCTATTTGTAGTCTTCTTCACCGATTGCCAAGAATGTGACAAACACTCTCAAATACAGAAGGGTTCACTCACTTTTTTTACGAAAATGAATAAGAGAAAATATCTCATGGATTTTCACTCCCAATCACTTCTTATCAAAATGAATAATAGTAGAATTGGTACAAGAAATGAGAAAAAGATGAGATTTCTTCAACGAATGAGCGGAATAATTGGATGATTGAATGCTTTGATTGCTCTAATAATTGATTCGGTATCTAAAGTGATTGGAATCATCCTTTAGATAGATATATTAAGGGATGTAGTCGTTAGAGAATGATTTAAGCAATCAATGCAAAAATTGCTTCTCAAGATTTATTAAGTCTCCGTTGATTTAAATTTTCAAATAGGATGTGGAGACTTGGTACGTATTTATTTTACGGCTAATTATTCTGATCTGATTAAATTACCGAAAAAGATTTAAGATTATAATTTTGCACGTTGCGTGTGGTCAGTGTGTGTTAAGACACCGGGATATTAGTTTGTGGATAATTTTGTAATTTTAAAATTTAATGGGAAAGATTAAAGTTAATTTAAGTTAATAAATGGAGGTTTAATTAACAAGTTTTGAAAGCAAATCTTGGAAGCTAAACAAACAAGGCCCTAGGGACCTTCTAGAAGCATCGGGAGAATAGGGAAGAGGATTAAAAGCTCAAGGGTTCCCAAACCCCACCTCCTTCTGCCGGCCTCCTCTTCTCTTCTTCCTCTCCTTCGCTTCTTCTCCATTCATGAAAGATTGACCTAACCTTTCTCTCTCTCCAAAATTAGGTGAAGTTAATTACACGTTGAAAGCAACAAGAGAGAATCAAGAGACACACATCAAGGAAATCAATTTGAATCTTCAAGAGAGCCAAAGCCAAGTGACCGAAAACCCTAGGAGAAGGATTTGGCAAAATTACAAGGTGTTGGAGCAAATTGAGGTAGGATTTAGACTAATTTGAGTGCATCACATTGATTTGCGTTGATTTTATAGATATTCAATGAAATCTTGAGAAAAATCACAAGTTTTGATGAGAAAGTAAAGATTTGAGTTATATTTGATAGAATTTATGAAAATATGGATGCCAAATGGAATGATTAAAGTTTTGGAACTTCCTGGTAAATTGTAATTTAATCTTTAAACCTTTATTTCTTGGCACTTGAGTTATGGAATTAACTCTAGTTTATGAAAAAGGGTGCTTGAATTCACAATACATTAATAGTGTGATTACAATGAGATTGTTATATATTGTTGAAACCTCATTATTGGTTAGCTCAAACTAAATGAATTAATTAAATTGATACGTTATATTGGACAAGTGTTGATTGAGACCAAATAATATGATAAATTGAGTTTGGTGAGATTGTTCAGTAAAATGGCTTGCGTTAATTGAAATGAACGATGATGAACATTAAGAGAAGATCACAAAAATGTGGTTGAAACTATGATGTTGAATTGAAAACTGGAACGCGTAATGGTTAAAGAATGTGTTCAAAACATATGTTGTGATAATGAGAACTTGGTTGATATCAATAAGTGGTATGTTTATGTAATGATTGGCTTATTGATGGAGAAATGAATTGTGTTGTATAAATTATGATTGGGAGAGGAATCAGTATTTGGTTGGACTCCTAGGTTAGTTAATAGAAATTGAAATGTTAAATGAATATGGAACTGACAGTTTGGTATCAAGTCGCCTCCCAAGGTGTCACTTTGGGAAATCGAAAATGGTTGAGGATGTGAATAAGTTAGGCTTGAACAACTCCACGGTAGAAGATTGAAAAACTTACACAAGCTGGGTGCCTGTTGGTTTGGTGTCTCGAATTTTGGTATCTAAGATCAGTAGGACAATCGGATAGAGTAGATTTAGTTTTCAACAGAAGCTCTCAGGTCTGTGACCGATCGAGCAAGTAAGAGTCTGCTCGAGCGAACTTATATATAGAAAGGTCTCGGGTTAGTGACTGCTCGAGCGATCAGGAGACCGTTTGAGTGGCCCGCCACAGAATAGTTTGCGGCGCCACGGTTTGTTTTAAACCTAGAGGCTACATATATAAGGGTTTTATGTTTTATAAAACTGAGAGAGGTTGTCTATACACTCAGAGAAGCTCAAGTTAGAGGCTATGGAGAGTATAGAGAGAGAGAGAGAGAGAGAGAAAGAGGCTCAAGTTTGAGGCCATAGACATTGTGTGAGTGAAAGAGTGAAGCTTGTATTCTATATTGACATATAGTGGATTGTTTCTTCTTTCTCGTGGTGGTAGGCAGTCAACTGAACCACGTAAATTCTCGTGTTCTTGTGGGTGTTCTTATTCTCTATTTGATCTGTGTTGATTATAGCTTAAGCTCCTATTTCTGCTGCTTAGGGTATTTGTGCGCGTTAAATCCCAACAACTGGTATCAAAGCGAGGTTAAAGGCTTGATTACAAGACTGCAGTAGAGATGGTGAACATCAGATATGAAGTCAAGAAGTTTACCGAAAAGAATAACTTCTTTCTATGGTAGAAATAGATGAAAGATCTGTTGATCCAGCAAGGGGTCTCCAAGGCATTACTCGGCAAGACGAGAAAGCTAGAGAAGATGGCTGATGACGATTAGGAGGAAATTAATTCCAAGGCTGCAAGTTTGATTTGGTTGAATTTGGGAGACGAGGTTATTCACAACGTGCTTGATGTGGAGATAGCACACGAGATCTGACAGAAGCTGAAAGGTCTCTACAAGAAAAAAAATATGGACAATAAGTTGTATGTAAAAAAGTAACTGTATAAATTACAAATGCGGTACAAACCATTTAGAGCATCTCAACATGTTTAATATGCTCACCAAATAGTTATCCTTTTTAGAGTAAAAGTTGATGATGAGGATAAGGCAATACTCCTATTGGTATCGCTTCTAACATCCTATGATCATCTGGTGACGACTCTGATGTACGGAAAGGACACTCTAGAACTTGAAGAGGTCATCGGTGCTCTTTTATCACATGAGAAGATGAAAAGGAATGGAGAATTAGATGCAGACGGACTATTGTTAGCTAAGTTTGAGTCAAGCAGAGGAATGAGTAGATCCAGTTATGAGGGTTCCAATATAGAGAGATCTCGGTCCAAGTCACATGCAATGAAGAATGTGGAATGTTTCTATTGCCACAAAACTAGTCACTTTAAGAGCTAGTGCCAAGAATTGAAGCAACATCTGAAAGAAAAGAAGAGTAGAAAAGCGTCTGCAAAATCCATCAGTTTTGTCGAAGAATCGCCAGGCAGTGAGGAAAACAAATATGCACTTTTAATTTCTTCAGTTTTTGATTTTTTATCAAAATCATGGATATTAGATTCAGGATGCTCATACTATATGTGACCAGTTAGAGAATGATTTAGCTCGTATAAGTCTTGCAACAGATGTATTATTCTAATGGGAAATGACATAGTATGTCAGTCAATTGGAATAGATATAATCAAAATCAGGATGTTTAACGGGGTTGTAAGGACTTTGGAGACTATCAGGCATGTTCCGGGGTTAAAGAAAAAATTGGTTTCTTTGGAAACATTGGATTCTTTAAGTTATGGGTTCACATCAAAAGGTGGAGTAAAGAAGATTAGCAGAGAGGCTATGATAATCATAAAAGGACATAAAGTTGATGGTCTCTACAGATTGGTAAGAGACAGGGTGATAGGTGGAGTTACTACTACCACACATGCAGAATTCAACATGGACGGCACGAGACACAGACATTTGAGGCTTAGTTAAGTTGACAAGTAGAGTATGTCAAAAAGTCAGAAGAAGAGTGCAGCAATCGAGGTGAAGTTTTATTAGAAAAAAGTTCACCCAAAAAATCAAGTGATGATGGTTCAAATCAACAGCAGTAGAATCAGTGCAATGGAAAACTTTTAGGTTACAGGAAAGCTACGGGAAGATTAGGCAAAGATCAGAAGCAAGTAGCAGTGTTAGAAAAGATGGAGTTACCACAGAAAGCTGAGACTTGAGAGTTAGGAAGATTATCCAAGAACGAGAGACTGATTGATTGCAATAGTGTCAAGTTCAAGTGTGACATAAATTTAGTTCAACTTCATTCAGATTGATGAACAAAGAAGGTGGAGCACCCATACCTGTGAATGGAGTGTAGGGCGAGACAACCAACAGATCTTCAAGATGATGATGGTTTAGAAATTCGAGCCAAAGTGGAGATTGTTGGTTTGGTGTCTCGAATTTTAGAATTTTAGATCGTTAGGACAACCGAACATAGTGGATTTAATTTTTCGAAGGAAGCTCTTGGGTCTGTGACCGGTCGAGCGGTCAGGGGTCCGCTCGAGCGGCCCACTGTAGAATAGTTTGTGGCACTAGGGTTTGTTTTTAAACATAGGAGTTGCATTTATAAGGGTTTTATGTTTCATAAAACTGAGAGAGGTCGTCTATATACTCAGAGAGGCTCAAGTTAGAGGCTAAGAAGAGTGTAGAGAGAGAATGAGAGAGAGAGAAAGAGGCACAAGTTTGAGACCATAGGCATTGTGTGAGTAAAACTTGTATTCCAAATTGACATATAGTAGATTGTTTCTTCTTTTCCATTGAGGTAGGCAATCAGTCGAACCACATAAATTCTTGTATTCTTATGGGTGTTCTTGTTCTCTATTCAATCTGTGTTGATCGTAGCCTACGCTCATATTTTTGCTGCGTAGGAAATTTGTACGTGTTAAATCCCAACAATGCCATTCCCATCTGCTTAGCCCCCGAAAATCTAAGCTTTGGTTTCATGATAGTGATTGTCATGGTGTCGGTTCAAAAAATGAATTAAAGAGAAAATGAAAATAGAAAATGAGAAATAAGGAAAGTTGAAGAGAATGTGTAACTAATGATAGGAAAGGAAAGAAACAAATGTGAATTGATGTTTGGAGTGTGTGTGTGTGTGTGTGTGTGTGTGTGTGTGTGTTTGTTGAGAATTGAAAATTGGTTATGGAAATGAGAAAATCATGTTGTATGATCGCATCCACTTCACCCCTCATAAGTCATGCATTGCATTTTAATTAGTTTTTATCTTATGAGTTTCGACTCACGTGTGTTGAATCTATGTTTTACAGGCACAAAAGATCAAGGAAAGAAGTAAAGAAAGATTCATGTTTTGAAGAAGAAAAAATGGATGCTAGTGTTTTGAATTGTTCTACAAAAATCATTTTTTTTGTGAAATGTAAAGATGTATACCATCGTAATTGGGACAAAAATTTATTTATGTTTTGATGTATAAAAGATGATGGGATAATTTGTGATTTGAATGAATCGGGCGTTTAAGTTCTTATGATGTATGTTTGTAGGAAGAATCAAAAGAAATGTTAAGTTTTTCTTGGATGAATGTAATCATAATGAAGATTGATTCAAGCTTATGTCATTGAAATGAAGATTATAATGTTGTTTTCATGCCTAAAAGTTGTTTTTATACATATTTAATTCTTTAGAAACTCAGTGGATGGACAAAGGATTAAGTTGGGCAGTTGAATTTTAAAACAGGGAATTACTGGTTTGCTCACTGGAATTTGGGCGCTTGAGCAGGGATGGGAGTCCGCTCGAGGGGTGGGTGAGAGAAAAACAGGGGAACGCTACTAGCAGTTGGCCGTTCGAGCAGTGTCCAGCCCGCTTGAGCAGACCATGCTACTTTGTGTGCTCGTTTTTGTTTTCTCAAAATAGTTCCTATTTTTGGTTTCTAACCCTTTCTAAGCTTATTCTATGTTCCTAAAACCATCATTTTAAGGAATCAACCCACCTTTTTAAACCCTAGTTCATCAAGCATAATTAATGAGATTGATGAACTAGGGTTTGAGGCGTGACATAGGAGGTGTTGATACATTTTGTAAGGATGTAGACTGTCACGCCCCAAACACCAGGGTCACGCGAAAGCATACCATAACACCGTTTATGAAAATAAGATTTGCAGTTAGAAATCAAAATATACAACATTTGGATAAAAGATTTCCAAAGCTCAGCTCTCATAAACAGTAAACATGCAGTCTCATGCATGAATAAGTATATCGCCTCAAAGCGTACAAAATTCGCCTTCTGAAACAGGCATCGCATGTAAAAGTGCACGTCTCAAAAGCAGAAAAAACTACAACAAGTCTTCTGCCACCACGGGCATCTAGGTCAACTCCGTATGATCACCTAAAAATGATTTTCAACAAAATTTCACACCGTGAGCCGAAACCCAATAGGAACAAACTATAAAGCTATAAAACAGGTTATGCAATCATAAGCATACAGACTCAACCACATGAGCCAAAAAGGTTTTTCTCTTAAAAATCAGAAGTTTTTCATCCTTGAAACTATGCATATTATCCTAGCAGATATCATGCCACAGTTAAGGAAAAGCAGTAAAAACACAGTATGCTCCACTCGGGTCACACAACCGAGGAGAAAATAAGATAAAACGAAATCTTATGTATCGACTCTGCCACACAGACAAAGATAACAACTATAGACTCTTACCCATTACTCTAGAACCACTCATGGTCTGCTAAGTAATGACAAGTTCTATACGGAGTCACGACAATGATGCCATTAACGGAGGCAACCGGCTTAATTTACAGGCCCAAAATCCTAGGGTACAAAGCACCCACACAATGCCATTCACGGAGGCAACCAGCTTAATTTACAAAAATTAACCCGAAGGTACAAAGCACCTACGCTACGCCCATTTTAGGACATCCACCGAGGAGCAATGTAAGCCCAACTCAACATACCCACTGTCACGGTAAATCTATGGAAAACATTTTAAAATCCGCAAAATAGTTCTACATCGTATGTATAAAAGTGATCCAATCCATCAACTTGGAGATCTACAAGCATGTAACAACATATTTCCAACAAAACGTTTTAAAAGACGAGACTCAACCCCAAGAGTTAGCTCTAAACCTAAAAAAAAAAACACGTTTTCCCCATTCTCACAAAACACCTCATTTTCAAATCTCCTTTTGAAAACTATGGGTATCAACACACCCGGATCATGTATAGAACCAAGAAAGGTGCAAAACCCATTTTTTACCTAAAAACCAAGGTTTAAACATGAAAACCATATTTAATGTATTTTTTACCCCCTGAAAATACATATAATTACATATAACACCCTTTAACAGTAGTAGCGTCTAGAATCCTACCTCGGTGAGTCAAAACTTGAAGCCTCGAAAATCAAACTTCGTTGAAACGAGAATCCGTCCGAATGAATGCGAAGCTTACGACGCGTACAGCAAGGATCCGTAAACAAACTAATGAAAAACTAAACCTCGGGTCCTCAAATCTAGAAAGAAGGCAGAGAAAAGGGAAAACTTATCTTAGAAGCAAAGGTTTTAATAAATATCTCTACGGCTGGATATTTATAGAACAGTAAAATATCTCGGTCTAGTCGATCGAACACCCATGTCCAGCCGACTGAACATGCACACTGTCGCCTCAGTCGATTGGATCCTCCAGTCCAGTCGACTAGACTGTTAGGCAGTGTGTTTTTTGATGCAAAATAAGTTTTTCGGTCCAAACACTAGCCAAACAAGTCTCAACCAAACCCGAGAAAGAGTAAAACCAATTATATATGCTATTCTACAACTTTGAAACATAAATCATGCATCGAGATTTTTCATATACTGAAAGAAACACGCTAAACATATATAAATATCTCAAAAAGAGACGGGTCCGGGTCTCACATAGACACTGTCATCGTGTTCTAAAGGTTCTGTCATAAGGTATCGATCTAGAGAGCTAAGGGTGTCGACACAGTTGCTTCGCCATCGTGTTCTAAAGGTTCTATCATAAGAAGTCGACTCATGGAACTAAGAGTGTCGACACAGTCACTTCCCTTAATCCGCTGAGTGTTGTTCTGTTAAAATGTGTCGACACTACTATGTAGAGGTGTCAACACACCTGTTTACTTAGAACAAATGAGTCGACATGTAGGTGCCCTCCTCTAGTCAGAAAAAGTGCCCAGGATAGTATAATGCAGGTGTGAGGTTTCGGCGTGGACCGGTGTAGTGAAGTCCGTGAAGATGAAGTGAAGCACAGTGGCTCGAGGATGTTGGAAGTGGAGAATGTGAGAGCTGAGAACAGCCTTAGAGAGAGAGAGAGAGAGAGAGAGAGAGGGTGGTAGTGGAGGGCAACCGAATGTATAGAGATGTTATATCTTATAAAGAAACAACAAGGTTGAAGATGACCGGTTAGAGATGATCTGTTCTGGAGGGAGTGTACACATTTATAAGCGATGTAAAGGAGACACCTGCATCTTCAAGATTACTAAGGACGACGGGTGTCCCATTTATCATTGGTTCTGCAGATATGATCTTTTGGCAATCTGATGGTCCATATGATATGCTGAGGTGGGTATCAGACGGCATACCATATCATTTGCAGGTTTGTGCGGCTAGATATCGACTCCTATGACCGGTCAAATGAAGTTGTTTGGAGGCCACTCCATTAACAAACCCTCGAACTCTAACCTCCAAACCACGTGTCTCCTTTGTTCCCGAGCGAAGAGGTGCCTAGGCCATGCTCCTAGCTTAGGACCAAGTTAATATTGGAGATGGCGTGAGCCGTGGCCTGACCCACTTGCCCACTTACTCGAAAGGGGTTAGCCCGATGGCTTACTTGCCCGAAGGCCAAGAAATTAGCCCAACGGGCTACATGGAGATTAGCCCAACGGCCTACTTGGAGATTGGCTTGGCGACCTACTTGGAGATTGGCCTGGTGGCCTACTTGCTTAGAAGCGAGGAGATTAGCCTACTTGTCCGAAGGCAGGCTTGCCAAGATACCAACAAGTTGTATGCGCAAACCTTATTTTGCTCGAACCTTATCTTATTTTTTGTTAGTTTGTTTTGTATTTTGAGTTAGAGTCCATTCTTAGGTTATAAAAATACATGGACTGTGTCTTGTAGAGACAGAGCTTTCTCTCCTCTCTAATTCTATCTTTTGTAATGGCTCACAAAGCCATCACTTTCTTCAAAATAGTTTAAAGTTAAGTTCATATAGCACCTTAAAAGTTTTCATATAGAACAAGCCTAAAACCTTTAATTTCCATATATCTCAATGAGTTTTTCTTCTACTATTCTCTTTTCACAATCTGTTTTCTATGAGGAAGTGGTTGCATGTTATATTTAACCTTATTATAAGACACTCTCATTCTATAAGTTAATACAAATTTCTTTACTTTTTAAACAAATGAAGTAAGTTACAGTAACATTAAGATATTGTGTTTGAGTTGCGAGGTTAATGACAAAGTATATTTTCTATGAATACAAGAAAGAGAAGGTCATAGACAAAGTTTTGGAACAAAAGCCAAGGCAGCGTCAAATCTTCAAATGCAAACAAAAGAAAGTGGAAGGCTTGGTGAACCCAATTTAAAAGGTACATGTTTTGATCATATGTTTAAAGCTAATTCTATGCATTTAAAGTTAATTAAGAAAGGAAATAAATTAAGAAATATTAGATTAAAACATTGAGAAAGGAAATAAATAAAGAAATAGATGAATGCATCTAAAGCTTCAATACTAGGTTCTTTTTGTAAATTTTCAGTAAGTTGGGATCTTTTCAAAAACATTGTAATTTGGATAAGAACAAAAATTCACATAGGTTGGGAATAAAATAGGAAAGTAACCATTTGATGAAATAAATGTGATATCTCACTTGTACTATTCTCTATCTTTCTATTATTTGGTTATGATTTTTGTCAATTTTAGTGAATCTTTTTACATTAGTTTAAATATGTATATTTTTCAAATTCCTCTCATCACGAAAAATTTTTAAAAAAAATAAAAATTTCTGACCAAAAGTCAAAGAAAATTCGGTTAAATTAAAAAAAGACTACTTTAAAGCTTTTATAACGCTTTTTTACTTTAGTTAACTTTTTTTTTAACTAGCCAAAACAGCTATATATTTTTGTCTCAAAAATTGATACATAATTTTCATTTTGAAATACAAATTTATATCATGAATAATACGGTTGTGTGAATTCCAATAGTATTTTTCTTGTATCACCATCTCACAAAAACATATATATATATATATATATATATATATATACACACAAAGTAGATTTATATGTGTATACATAAATAAACCCATTTATAAGCCATTAACTAAGGCACTCAAACACATTGAACATATTGTTTCCAACGGTAATTTGATAAAGCGATCAAATGTGATCGAACACAAACGGAAACTATTAAATATTTTGAAAATTAAATTCAACAATTGTCACCATTTTAATTTGATATTAAGATTCACCAATCTAAGAATTTCATCCTGTTCAAATTTAAGGTTGACAACATATGCATGAATGATATAATAAAATTTGTAAATTTTCCTCTTTTTTTTTTAATTTCCACACACAAATATAAAGAAGTTCTTTTTATAATTGTAGCGTTAAAATAATTTACTCTTAAGATTGTAGGAAAACTTGAGGGGATTAAATATAATTTTAAGTAAAATAATTCAAAAATAAAATAAACTAAAACATGGTAAAACTTATCAATATAAGCGTGAGACATTTCACTGTTCTTAAAAGTGATTACCATCCATTGCAGTATGTAATTTGGTGCAACAGATTATTGGCATATTTTCTTTCAAGATTTAACTATTGTTTCTCTATAGACGTGTATTCATAAATGTGGAGGTCTCAGGAACAGCTCCACTGATTATCCCAAAATCAAATACAAATCGATACAATATACTAATATAATATACCAATAACATACATTAATTGCTTCTTTCAATCTAAATAATTTTATATCCTAATACATGAATATATATATATATATCTCTCCATAATTATCAAAAACTTACAAGCACATGTTTATATATATAGCTAGGAGTCCGACGGCGTTGTGTCCTCAAAATTGAGGTTTTCCAATAAAATGCATTTATGAACATTTTTTTCACTATTATAATAGCATTTAAATATATAGAAAACAACATTGAAAGTCATCTTGTAATGATAAAAAGTAAAAATCCAATCTACAATATATCAAATATTCATTGCATTGATTCGCCTTTATTTTTGTAATAAAAAATTAAAAGAATATATATTTTTAAAAATTTTGTATTTTAAAATAATAAAATATTATTGTAAAATACCAACACTAATTATACCAAAAATACCATTAATACACTACAAAGAGGAGAGAGAAGAGAAGATGGAGATGGAGATGGAGAAAGAAGAGACTAATAGAGAGAATAAGAGAGAGAGAGAGAACAAAAAAGAAGGGGAGGGTGTTTATTTGTATTTTTAAATTTTTAAATTGCATATTTTTTG
>JAOTRH010006793.1:0-23634 GCA_034768845.1 Heliamphora exappendiculata
GAGTTCGTGCAATACATGATAATACGGGATGTGGATCAATTCATATAGTCAGTATAGAATCAATCATCCCGTTGATCTCGCTCAATACCCTCCAAGTGTAATAACACATCGAGCTCGAACATCGAATTTTCAAAACCTGAATTCGATCCGTTCGACCTAGCCAAGACCAGCTATTATAACGATGTACTACAATCGTATCAATGGAATGTCCGGGTCCATTATGATTGTGAGCCTACCTGTATAATATGTCATAACCTTTGACCCGATCTTCTGTGCAGCACGCACCGAGTCAAATACTGGATAGAATATACGGAATATGCATTCATACATCACAAATATAAATATAAAATTATAAATGCAAAATCATCTCAATTTGTTTCTCATTAATATGCTAGGGATCCAGAATAAAATACATAAAAAGTATGACTTTTCAGTATATATTCCCAACAATGCAAACACATGCAAAGCTTATTCATACATAAATAGCTCATAAACTACTTTTACGACGCCTTTTTGAGTTATTCTTTGTTTTATTTTCTTATGGTTGATTATAGAGATGAATTGAATATTATCTTATGAGAAAATATCATAGGGTTTTAGAGAGTTTATTTACCTCTTTTGATGCTACAAATATTGAAGAATTATAGGTCTTGGCTTTAGTGCTTCCCTTTTAGTTCCTCCTAGCTCCCTCTTCCTTCTTCTCTATTTCTTCTCTCTTCCTTTCTTGAGAACACTTAGAAACCTTTGGGGCCTCTCTCTCACACTCTCTCAGTCGAATGTACATGAAGGAGAATGGGGGATTAGGTCTTGTTTTTATTAAAAAAATATAATGAAGAATTAACTATTACATCATTTTAAATTTTAAATTTTCTTTGATCCTCATTAGTTGCATGGGAGGTGGGATTTATTAAAGGCTTACAAAAATCAAATTTGGGGCAGGGGTGTTTTGGCTATATCAGCTTTTGGGAAGATAAAACTGATTTGGTATTTAATTTGAATTTTAAATTGTATTTTGGTACCATTTTATGCAAAAAAATACATAAAATATTAATTTTATAAACCCTTTTGGTGTCTAAACCTAAAAAAACCTATTATATTAATGTATTTATAATTAATTTAGTCTTTTCACGATTTATTATAGTTTTGATAGTAATTAATTAAATAAGTATAAGCTTTTAAGTTAAATTAAATTAGTTTGACTAGAATTAATTTTTTGACTTATTTATTGTGTAGAGATTTTAAATAATTATTTGTTTACTTTTGTTAACCTATACCGTCATTTTATTATATATATTACTTGTATAAAAAATATTAGATCAAAATAATACTTAATTTATACATCTTTTTTTTATTTTTAAGCTTAAAAAGGCAAAAAATAGCTTTTGGGCACATTCTCCTAGGTGGCCGGCCATGTAAGGGTAATTTGGTCATTTTTATTGTTATTTTGTATTTTATTAATTAATTATATATAAATATCTGATTTTGAGTGTCCATCTATCAAATTTTGAATTCTTAGAACTTTTTGCCATACTAGAGGTAAAATGGTCATTTTACTCTAATTGTGAGAATTTTTAATTTTTAATTTAATATTTTATGTTATTTACTTAATTTAAGCTATTCTGAGACATTTCTGAGTGTTAAGGCATTGTCTCTGAGTATTTGGTCTCTTTTAGGGTTTTCGGATTAAATTTAAGGTTTCAAGTTATTTAAGATTTTTCTTGTTCATGTAGCGAACTAGGTTCTCATTGTCTATCCGTCGCTAATACTATAATTTGATCCGGGTTGTTACATTTAACCTTCATTAACATCAAACTCTAACCTAAGACTTCGAAAACACCATTTTCATGCTCTTATGTCCATAAATTCAAAAATACAACACATATCATATAGATAATCAAGATCAGTTATAGATCCTACCTTTGAGATACTAGATCCATAAAAAAAAAAATGCTCCAACCATGAGAATCTTCAACGAAAGAGTGAGAAGGGAGCCTCCAACGTCTAGTTCAAGCTTCCAACGGTAAACATCCAAGGTGGACGCGAGAGATCTCCCAAAGAGAATCTAAGAAGTTTCAAATAAACTCCAAACCCAAACCATAACTCTTACACAAGCTCTAGAGAGAGAGAGAGAGAAGAGGAAAGAATGAGAAAACTAACCCAAAACCCATAACTTATAGTTTCTGTCCGACACAGACCGCTCGATCGATCTTGGGACCGCTCGAGCGGTCTCCGCGACTGCACTGTTAGCCCGACTTTGAATAAGCATATCTCTTTCATCCAAACTCCAAATATGGTCGTTCTTGTACTCAAATTGAAGCCCTAAAAGTCTACTTTCCAATGGTTCTAACCCCATACTAGAATTAATTTTGTACAAAAATATATGACCAAAATAGTGAAGGTATATCACTTTTCTTCACACACTTTTCGCATTTTTTTGTCCAGACATCTTTTGGAACCTTATATTCTTCACCGAATATATCTTAACATGCGTATCCAAGCTTAAAATATTCTCCAATGAATTACCAA
Organism: Heliamphora exappendiculata; assembly: GCA_034768845.1. NCBI lineage: Eukaryota > Viridiplantae > Streptophyta > Magnoliopsida > Ericales > Sarraceniaceae > Heliamphora > Heliamphora exappendiculata. Next base: position 2,527 of record JAOTRH010006793.1, read on the forward strand.
AATTAAGATTTAATTCTTACCCAAAATCAACGGTTAGTCCTTCTTAAAAAAGAAAACAAGTCGGATCACTACACTAAAATTCTGTGCTACAGTCGTACCGATGGTATGTTCATTTTCATCTAAACTGTGAACATAAAACTTATATTCTGCAAAAATATAAAATCTAATCTTCTGTGTGTAAGCCATACTCTACACACCAGATTAAATATTATACAGAATAAAGGACATCCATGCATAACATTAAATAAATGATATACATATATTACTCATAAAGATTCTTATAAAATAAAAAAATACTAAAATCATGATTTTTAGTATACCAACCCTAACACCATAGACTTCAGCTACTGAAGAACAAAATACATCCTTGGAACACACGAAACCCAAAAACCCGAACGTTGAGATCGAAAGAAGAGGGGAAATGGAGAAATGTGGTTACCTTCGTGAGCGGGATATGTGAAGACTCTTGAAGGGAGTAGATGAGTCCATGCACAACCGCTGAGAGTTGATGAAATTAGGGTTTGAAGATGGAAAGAGTTATAATCGCTCTTGAGAAAGGGATACTACCGTTATGGTTTTAAGAGGTGAGGTAGCATAGTATAGAGATCGCATGGACAATTTGGAGTAAAAGAGAAGAAGCACGTGGACAAGTAGGAATAGAAATGAGGGTGGCGCTCAATCTGTGCTTGAGCGCGCGTTGGGCGCGAACTCCAAAGATAATTTTGGCGTTTGACGATGGACAGAATGTGTTGGGCGAGTCATAGGCGACACCTACTGGAAGTGGCGCTAGACAGGCCTGTTGAGCGCGTTATGAGCGCGGGCTAGGCGCACTTACCAGAACAAAAAAAAATAGCAATTTAGTTGACATGGGTTTCGCTTGACGTAAAGTGGGTGATAAGTTTATAAATAAATCATGTTTAAGAAATACGCTTTCCATTTAAATCCGTTGTATTAAAAGCGTGTTTGTTAAATACAAAACTTGAGAATAAATAAAGCGTGTTTAACAATCACGCTTTCCGTTTAAATTACCGCTATATATTATCGGGAGGTATAGTTGTATTGAAAGTGATTTTTGTAAAAATGATAATAAATAGCGTGTTTCCTAACAACAAACTTATGCTTAAATTCTTCAGGCCACTTAAGGTTTTTAATTGTTCTAAGTACAAAAATATTCATCCTTAAATTTTTAATTTCTTTAACTACTATTTTTATTTAAAGACACTTCAGATTAAGGAAGCCAAAATGTTGTTGAGTACATTTTGAGGGTAGCTTAAACCAAAAAAGAACATGACGTAATTATATAAAAATAATTTACTTTTAAGCAAAAAGATAGGAAAGCAACAAGTTAAGAAATGTTAAGTCAACAACAAGTGATAATACTTTTTTTAATTGATTATATAGCTCTATATTTCGTATATAGCTTGTTTGATAGATATCGACGAGAAGGTTTTAAAACTATAATTTTTATAAAGAACATATGTGTAAAATAAAAATTATGATATCGTTAAATACATATAAAAGTATTTGGGGTTCATAAGGAAAAAGAAAAAAAACGGCTACAAGCTACAAATAACATACAATGCTCAACTGGCACTATGACTAGTGGTTGGCACAAGTAGTTATTTTCTTCAAACTTGTGATGTCTTTTATGAATGTCAAAGCGATTGACTAGAGAGTCCAAAAACGACCAAAAGATGTTTGATTGTAAACTATTATAAAATCTAACAATTTATCATAACACTAGAGCATAATTCTTGCCTAAAGGCACTTCAAACACGCTAACGACAATGAGAGCAGTTGAACGAATAATGTTTAAAATGTGTGGATGAATTTATTGAACTAAAACAAGAAGATAAATTAGATGGCAAAAAAGTGACATGTAAAATAAGATGCCATCATAGGCTAGCGAATGACAGCCACCCAAAAGCAGCACACAACTATCTGTTACTTAGACGATCGACACGAAAAGGTTGAAGGGTGAATTTTTCCCGTAATAATAATACTCATTAAGAGCACTTCATTCAAAGAGATAATAGATAGAATGTTGATTTTCTAAATAGATATTTCAATGAAAGAATGGAATACTATGCTATATTAAGAATAGGGAGAAAAGCTCCAAAAAAGGTAAGCTGAGTTCGATGAAAGAATGAGACACTAAAAACCAAATGGTAACTGCACATTGTTGGTTGGAAACCTTAACAATGGGCAGTAGAATATAAAGTTGAATTTTCAAAACTAAGTTCTCACAGGGTCAATCATATGTTAAGTTATGAGTTTGTTCTCATAAAAGGGAAGCAATGGTAGATGTAAAGACCATGTAATTTTGACACTCTTAAGACATTGGTGTAGTCGATATCTCATTGGCAATATACGTAAAGAATGAGGATTGTTGACAAAGTTTGAATGTATTTAATCAAAAGTAGTATAGCATCGACAAGAATGCCACATTATATATATTTATTTGTAATCCAAATCATAGTTATCGATTTCAAGGTTTTGGGGTCTAAAGCAAAGCTAAGAGAAAATTCCTAGATATTCTAAAAATATCATGTGGCATAATTTAGTTGATATTTGTAATCAATAAAAATATGCATTGCATATTAAGGCTTAGTTTGTTTCAACGGAACATAGTTTGTAGAAAATACTTTTAATATTTTTTGGTGTGTGATACGACCAAAACATGCCCAACAAATTCCCAAGAGGCGACTTCGTATGGCCAAAACAAGACATAGTGTAGTCAAAATGGTTATCATGAGCAGTAAAAGTGGTCACATACAATTGTAAGAATGATAGCCATTATTATCTTTTCAATATGGAACAATGATTTAATGGTAGGAGTGGTTACATTTGACTGCCAGATTGTTCGTAATGTGTAGGAAGAGTAGTCATATGGCCATGGCAAAGAGGTAAACGCGTATGACATTGGCAATTGCCAATTGCCATTCTTGGTGTAATATTTAGTGGGAATTTTGCAAGTTGAACCCGTTGGGCTTATTCGACCGAGGTTCCCTTTTGAAAATATGAGATGATGAATTATGATCTCTTTGGACGACCCCTTGGTACCTCTCGTTGGAAGTTCATTTGGTTTCTTCCTTGCTCGAGCTTTCTTGAATCCTATCCTTTCCTCCCTCACCTCTGGGGAGTGTGATACCGAATTGAGGTGTCACGACCCATTTCTAAGAATGGCGACCATGACCGGCCAGTGAGTTAAACCCACCTTAGGCCTCTTATTTAAACTTTTCTTTTTTCATAATTTGTGAAAATAAAATATTATTTTATTAATTTTACAAAAGCAAAGCAAGAACTTTTACAAAAATTTCCAGAGCATACCAGTGCAGATCATGTTTACGAGTACATCATAAGAGAAAACATAAGGCAACAAAAGAAGAAATAAAAGGGAAAGGAACACGATGCATCCATTCCAGCAGATTTATTTTAAGCATTACCTGAAAATAATTTTAACAACAACATTAGAAAAGCTAGTGTTAGTGCATAGATATCTGAGTTATTATTCGCTTTCCATTTTTAGAATGATGTCCGAATAAACGGTTCTGCCAGTAATCCGGAGAGTTACCCCACAGTGGAGAATGATAATTTCTTAGTCATTTGACCGTGACCTGCCGCCCTTATTACACCACCTCGCTGGTATACTTTATCGTCCCTCAGCGGTCGGGATGCCGTTCATACTATCATTCTTATCTTTATAACATCATATTTTCATAATTATTTTCAACAATAATTGTGGTGCACCTCAAAATCATTATAAAGCGATAATTGAAAACTCAACTAACTCAGATATCAGAAGACTCACCTGATTTTAAAATTTGATTAGAAAGTTTCAAAATCTGAACACAAAGAAATGAACTAAACTTAGCATGATTGTCATAAAATAATGTAAAATTCTTTTAAGGTCTAATTAAAAATATATGAGCCTAAGTTGTTTGGTTAAAGCTAACTAACTATTTTTATTTTTTTTGTACTAAAAGTTCTTAGTTAATTTTAAGAAATATGAAAAGATAAAAACTCATTATTTTTAGAAAAACCAATGTACATATTTTAAGAACATACTTATTCTAGAACAAATCAAACATCGTTTATGCTTTAACAAATGTTCTTTGTAATAAAAAGAACACTCTTTAAAAAACAATTTATTTAACTTCTAAAAAATCAAACTAGCCTAAAATTAAAATTCTTCATTTAGTTGTCATTATTTTTAACTTTCTATTTAAAATAATAATAATTCAATAATTAACACATTATTTTAGCTTTTTATTTTAAACAATAACCACATTATTTTTATATTTCTGTTTTTAATAATAACCAACAATTAACATGAGAAAAGAAAACAATTAACCAAAGCATTCATATATATATATTTATAAACACATTGGATATATATATATATATATATATATATATACTCACACAGCGCACACACTCACTCTCACACACCCCAACACACAGCACACACACACCCGAACGCACGGCACACACACACTCTCAGCACTGGTATACATTCATTATACACAGAGTATTACATGAGTGAGAGAGAGGAAGCGAGAGAGAAAAAAAGAGAAAATAGTGCAGAGGGAGAGAGAGAAGGGAGAGAGAGAACAGAGAGAGAGACAGAAAAGGGGAGAGAGGCGGAGAGTAGCAAAGACCGACGGCGATGGTGAAGCGGTATCAACAGAGAGTGTCGGAGGTGAAGACTGGTGGTGGCCGATGTGGCGCCGGTGGTGAGGGGTTGGTGGCGGTGTTGGTGTACAGTGACGTTTGGGGGGAAATTTGCTTCAGCTTTGAAGCTTTGAGAACATGAGAGAAGCTTATAGCTTCTGTTTGCTGTTTGTAGGCTTAGAGGGTTGGGAGAGGCTTTCGGTTCTCAGCTTCTCAGAAGCTTATGCACAATAACGGATGCTTTGCTTGCTATATATAGGCATGGCGACGAGGACAGCTGTCCTTTGCATGATTAAAGCAGCTTAATTAGTTGCCAAAGGTACGGCAATTGAATTTTATACATCATACAAAATTTGATATAAAATTTTTAATTTAAAAAGTTATAAAAATTTACGTATAAATTTTTAATGTATTTTTATAAATTATCGTATAATTAAATTATTTGTTAAAATTTTTTATTTATTTAATTTTTTTTTATCGTGATTATCATTTACAACAGCTGTAAGATTTTAAGCTTAGAAAATTCTCAAAAATTTGAAATAAGTTTATTATGTTATTTTATGATTTATTATGGCGTTGAATTTTGCGAAAAAATATTCTAACTAATAATTATTTTAATTAAAATTTTAAATTTTTGGATTTAAATTTTAAATTTTAACATAAGATTTTACTAAACTATTCTAGGTTTATAATTAATTATTTATTCTTATTTTGTTTTTAAAAAAAACTCGAGTGTCACATCCTCCCCACTTTTAAAGAGTTTAGTCCTCCAAACTTGGCTTAGGTTAGATGAAGAGATGTCGTATCTTATCTGAAAAGTTCTGGGTATTTGTTTCTCATGTCGACTTTTTTTTCCCACGTAGCTTCGCCTCCTGAATGATTGTCCCACCACACCTTGACAAGTGAAATGACTTTGTTGCGAAGTTGCTTTTCTTGGCGATCTAGGATGCGTATCGGTCGTTCTTCGTAACTCAAGTTTTGGTTTATTTCCACAGATGGTCATGTCAGAACGTGAGTTAGGTCGACAATATATTTTCTTAGCATCGATACGTGAAAGACGTCATGAATCTGGGTGAACTCATGTGTTAAAGCTAAACGATAAGCTACGGGTCCCAGCTTTTCTAGGATTTTAAAGGGTCCGACATAATGGGGATTTAATTTTTCTTTTCGACCAAAACGAAGAATACCTTTCATGGGAGATATCTTTAAGAATACCATGTCACGTTCCTGAAACTGAAGTTCCCGTCGTTTTGCATCGGTATAGCTTTTTTGTCGATCTTGGGCAATTCTGAGGTGTTCTCGGACTTGAGGAATCTTCTCGATCGATTCCTAGACAAGTTCTGGTCCTATGAGATAGCTTTCTTTTGCTTCCTCCCAACAAACTGGGGTTCTACATTTTCGTCCATATAGTGCTTCAAACGGCGCCATTTTGATACAAGCTTGGAAACTATTGTTGTAGGCAAATTCAATTAGCGGTAAGTGATCTTCCGAACTACCTTGAAAGTCCATGGCACAAGCTATGAGCATATCCTCCATTGTTTAAATAGTTCGCTCCGATTGTCCATCTGTTTGCGGATGAAAAGCATACTGGGATGTAGATTAGTTCCCATAGCTTCTTGAAAACTTTTCCAAAAACAGGATATGAATCTTGGATCACGATCGGAAATGATTGATGATGGGACTCCGTGCAGGCGTACGATCTCTCGGGTATAAAGCCTGGCCAATTGGTCAATCGTATGCGTGTTCTTTACCGGTAAAAAGTGTGATGTTTTCGTGAGTTGGTCGACAATGACCCATACAGAATTATTGCCCTTAGAAGTTCGAGGTAGTCCTACCACAAAATCTATCGTAATATTCTCCCATTTTCACTCTGGAATCGGTAGGGGTTGTAGAAGACCGACGGACCTTTGTCGTTCGGCTTTGATTTGCTGGCATTGCAGGCACTTATTAACATAGGTTGTGACGTCCTTCTTCATTTCCATCCACCAAAATATCATGTGCAGATCTTGATACATCTTTATCAACCCGGGGTGCACTACGAACTTAGACTTGCGGCTTTTTTCTAATATTTGTTCTTTTAATTCCGTTATAGTGGGAACGCACAACCGATTTCAAAATTTTAAGAGTTCATGAGAAAAAAAGAAGTTCAAAGCCGAAGTTGCCTTGATTCGTTCATGGATGGCTCGCAACTTGGGGTCTTCTTCTTGTCGGCGTTTCACTTCTTCCAAAAGGGTTGATTTCATGACGATTGCGGCACACAGAGACTCCGGTTTGTCTTCTACTGACTGAAGTTGCTAAGTAAGGAGACTATTCAAGGTTCCTGTAGCTTTCAGGCTTAAGGTATCGGCTATGACATTTGCTTTGCCGGGGTGGTACAAGAACTTGATATCGTAATCTTTTATCAGCTCCAACCAACGCCTCTGTCTTAAGTTTTACTACTTCCGCGTGAAGATGTATTTCAAGCTTTTGTGGTCAGTGTATACATCACATGGAACTCCATATAGGTAGTGTCGCCATATTTTGAGTGTGAAAACGATTGCCGCTAGCTCAAGATCATGGGTGGGATAACTTTTCTCGTGGGACTTTAATTGTCGTGAGGCGTAGGCTATAACTCTCCCACGTTGCATGAGTGCACACTCTAATCCTTGTCTGCATGCATCACTGTAGATAGCGAACTCTTCTGTGCCTTCTGGTAAGGCGAGAATAGGTGCTGTGGTTAACCTTCTCTTTAATTCCTAGAAGCTCCTCTCCCGTTTTTCGTTCCAGCAAAAAGGTTCTCCCTTTCGAGGCAACTCTGTTAAGGGTACTGCAATTTTTGAAAAGTTCTGAACAAACCGTCGATAATATCATGCCAAACCTAGGAAACTTCTTATTTTTGTCACTGTCGTTGGGGTTGGCCACTTCAAAATTGCTTCGATTTTTTGTGGATCAACTGAGATCCCTCTTCCACCAATTATGTGTTCTAAAAATACTACTTTTTTTAACCAGAACTCACACTTTTTCAACTTAGCATATAATTTATGATCCCTCAAGGTTTGTAATACTTTCCTCAAGTGTGCAGCATGCTCTTCATCATTTCTAAAATAAATCAAGATGTCATCTGTAAAAGCAATAACAAATTCATCCAAAAAATTTTTGAAGACTCGGTTCATTAGGTCCATGAAGGCTATCGGGGCATTTGTTACTTCCAATGGCATAACTAAAAATTCATAGTGTTCATATCTGGTTCGAAAAGCCGTTTTCTCGATATCCTTCTTCTTTACTTTAAGTTAGTGGTACCTTGATCGTAAATCGATCTTAGAGAAAACACTTTCCCCTTGTAATTGATCAAATAAATCATCGATCCAAGGTAGAGGGTATCTGTTTTTTATGGTAACCTTATCTAGCTCCCGATAGTCTACACATAATCTCATCGTCCCATCATTCTTTTTCACAAATAATACTGGGGCTCCCCACGACATATGTTGCGCCTAATAAAACCTTTATCCAATAACTCCTGCAGTTGCTCTTTTAACTCCTTTAGCTCGGCAGGGGCCATGCGGTATGGGATTATTGAAATCGGTTGGGTTTCTGGCATAACTTCTATAGAAAACTCTACTTCTTGATCTATAGGCATTCCAGGTAAATTCTCAGGAAATACGTCTAAAAATTTACAAACTACTGGGATTTCTGCCAACTTTAGGTCTTTAGGTAGATTCTTGATTACACAACAGAGGTATCCTTGGCATCCCTTCCTAAGAAGTTTTTAGGCTCGGGTTGCCGATAGAAGGGGTATAGGTGAGAACACTTTTCTTCATTTAAAACGGAAACTACCATGAGGGGTTTGAACGTCGACATATTTTAAATCACAGTTTATAGTGGCGTGATTGGACGCAAACCAATCCATGCCAAGGATGGCGTCGAAATGTGCCATGAAAATGGGAATCAGATTGGCTGAAAAGCAGACCTCATCGAAAGATACTTGAAAATTCTTATACACCGTGGAGCAAATTATTCTCCTACCTACGGGTTGTGATACTAGTAGTTCGTATCCCAAAGGCTCCAGAATTTTAATCAATTTTTCAGCAAACTTTGACGATATAAAGGATTGTGTATAATCTGAATCGAATAATACGTAGGCAGGCAAAAGACAAATAGAGATGTTACCGGCAACTACTTCTTTAGCGTTCTGAGGATCTCCTGGGACTAAGGCAAACATCTGTCCTTGTTTCTGGCTGCTGTTGTTATTTTTTGTGCTTCTGGCGGTGGGTTCCTTGCGCCTCCAGTTCCTTGGTTTTGGTGTCCTTGCCTTTCACCAATTGTCTGAAGTCTCAGGCAGTCCTTCTTGAGGTGGGCCTCGGCACCACAATTAAAGCATCTTCTAGTAGTTATTTAGCAGATTCCTGAGTGGGTCTTTTTGCACGTAGGACAGGCAGGTTTTTGGTTTCCTTTTTGTAACGTTCCTACGGCTTGCCTTTTTTATCCTCACTTCCCAGCATTCCCAGAGTTTGAGGCTTGGCGTTTTTGATTCTCAAAGAATCTCCTACTGTCATTATTTTCTTGCTCCACCACCAAGGCTCGATTAACCACATCCGCATAGGTAGACAGACGGAGATGTCGTAGCATCTTTCTAATTTCGGGTCTTAACCCATCTTCAAACTTTCTTGCTTTCATATGTTCTGTGGAGATCATATGTGAAGCGTACTCCGCCAAGTTATTGAATTCTATTTCATATTCAGAAATGGTCATTCCACCCCTTTGTTTGAGTTGTTAAAATTCTGTGCATTTCACGTCACGTAGGGATTGGAGAAAATATTTTTTCCATAAGCAAACTAGGAATTGATCCCATTCCATATGTGGGTTGCTTTGCTTCTTCAGATTCCACCATTTTTGTGCCTCTCCCTCGAACTGGTAGGTTGCCAGTTTCACCTTTTGTGCCTCTGTGCAGGTCACCACTTCGAATATCTTCTCCATGGCTGTTAACCATTCGTTTGTTTTGTTTGGGTCTAGTCCTCCTTTATATGTAGGCGGCTTCATTTTCAAAAATTCCCGTACAAATTGGGCCTTCATTCAGATTTTGGGGTACAGTGGGGTTTGGAGCTTGGCCTTGGGGTACAACTGGGGGTGGTACATTGTAGTTAGGAGGAGCTAGATTTTTTTGCTGTTGAGTTTGTTCGCGTGCCTAAGCTAACTCGCAATTCATGCGGCGCATTTCATTCATTTGTGTGTTGACTTGTGCCATAAAGTTAGTCATGTTTCTATCCCACGTTGCTCTCCGTGTATTCATTTTGTTATACATATATCGAAGAAAACTAATCTTAAGAGTAGATTCGTAAATGTAAGTATTTTTTTCTCTTTTTTTTTAGTTAATCTTTGCTTAGAATTTAATCCATAAGGTATAAAAGGAGTTCAAAATAATGCAGACAAAAGTAACTTCTTATTTATATACATATTATTTTTCGTTTGGGGTACAAGGCTATACTATACAAAGATGAGTCACAAAAACTGTCATCTAGCCTATAAACACAAAAAGATTCCCAAAAACACCCCAAACATCAAAAAGGATACCAAAAAGGATCCCAACTCCACCTATCCCCTACTTGGACCATTGACAGAAGGTTCAGATTGCACGTCGGCTCGGACGAGCCTTCTTCAGGTTTGGAGTCTGACTTAATGATAATGGGGGCATGAGCTTGCCCCAACTCTTCTGGGGGAATAACCCTTTTGGGTACTGGTACCATTCTAGGAGGACTATAAACAAAGTTCGGGGGGCCAAGTAGTACCATACCCAGCAGCAGCGGCTCTATTAACTAACATCTGATAGTGACCCCTATCACTCATATTTGTTAAGGCCTTCTAGTCCATCAAAATCCTAGTTTCAAGGTCATGCCCAACTACTGCTCGTTTCATTGTATCTAGATAAAATAGCTTCGCATTTTCCACTTTTACTATTTCCTCATATAAACGATCATCAGCTCCCTCATTGACAGCGTATTCATATGTTACTGGATCTAGAGGATAGGCTTTGAGAGGTTCCCAACTAGTGCCAGTTGGGAAAGGGACCAATCGGTAATCTCCGTAGGTGTCATAGCTATTGATGAAATTTATGATCTACACATATAAAAAATAGTCAGTTAGCTACTTTATTTTATTTATTTATTTATTTATTTTTATTTTTTTACTCAATAAGATAAGATAAAAATAAAAGAAAATGCATATGCAAGAATGGTGTGAGTGTCCTAAGCTCTGGATTTTTCTTCTTTTTTTTTTGTTAAAAACTTTAGTTCTGATACTAACTCTGTCACGACCCATTTCTAAAAATGGCGTCCATGACTGGCTAGTGAGTTAAACCCACCCGAGACCTCTTATTTAAACTTTTCTTTTCTCATAATTTGTGAAAATAAAATATTATTTTATTAATTTTACAAAAGCTAAGCCATAACTTTTACAAAAATTTCCAGAGCATACTAGTGCAGATCATGTTTACGAGTACATCATAAGAGAAAACATAAGGCAACAAAAGAAGAAATAAAAGGGAAAGGAACACGATGCATCCATTCCAGCTGAATTATTTTAAGCATCACCTGAAAATGATTTTAACAACAACATTAGAAAAGCTAGTGTGAGTGCATAGATATCTAAATTATTATTCTCTTTTAATTTTTAGAATAATGTCCGAATAAACGGTTCTGCCAGTAATCTGGAGAGTTACCCCACAGTGGAGAATGATAATTTCCTAGTCACCTGATCGTGACCCACCGCCCTTATTACACCACCTCGCCGGTATACTTTATCGTCTCCCAGCGGCCAGGGCGCTGTTTATACTATCATTCTTATTTTTATAACATCACATTTTTATAATCATTTTCAACAATAATTGTGGTGCACCTCAAAATTATTTTAAAGCGATAATTAAAAACTCAACTAACTCAGATATTAGAAGGCTCATCTTACTTTAAAATTTGATTAGAAAGTTTCAAAATCTGAACACAAAAAAGGAACTAAACTTAGCATGATTGTTGTAAAATAATATAAAATTCTTTTAAGGTCTAATTAAAAATATATGAGCCTAAGCTGTTTGGTTAAAACTAACTAACTATTTTTTTTTGTATTAAAAGTTCTTAGTTAATTTTAAGAAATATGATAAGATAAAAAATCTTATTATTTTTAGGGAAACCAATTTACATATTTTAAGAACATACTTATTTTAGAACAAATTAAACATCGTTTATGCTTTAACAAATTTTCTTTCTAATAAAAAGAACACTCTTTAAAAAAAATAATTTATTTAACTTCTAAAAAATCAAACTAGCCTAAAATTAAAATTCTTCATTTAGTTGTCATTATTTTTAGCTTTTTGTTTAAAATAATAAAAATTCAATAATTAACACATTATTTTTAACTTTTTTATTTTAAACAATAGCCACATTATTTTTAGCTTTCTGTTTTCAATAATAACCAATAATTAACATGAGAAAAGAAATTAATTAACCAAAGCATTCATATATATATATATATATATAACACATTGGATATATATAGTGTACACACATAACGTACTTAAATATTACAGCATATCCATATATATAGCTTATACACACACAATATATAATATATTATACACACGCACACAACCGCATATATATATATATACATGCTCACACAGCGCACACACTCACTCTCACACACTCGAACACACGGCACACACACCCTCAGCACCTGTATACATTCATTATACACAGAGTATTACATGAGTGAGAGAGAGGAAGCGAGAGAGAGAAAAAAAAAAGAGAAAACAGTGCTGAGGGAGAGAGAGAGAAGGGAGAGAGAGACAAAACAGAGAGAGAGAGACAGAAAAGGGGAGAGAGGCGGAGAGTAGCAGAGCCCAGCGGCGGTGGTGAAGCGGTATCAATAGAGAGTGTCGGAGGTGGAGACTTGTGGTGGCCGCTGTGGCGCCGGTGGCGAGGGGTTGGTGGCGGTGTTGGTGTACTGTGACGTTTGGGGGGGAAATTTGCTTCAGCTTTGAAGCTTTGAGAACATGAGAGAAGCTTATAGCTTTTGTTTTCTGTTTGTAGGCTTAGAGGGTTGAGAGAGGTTTTGGTTCTCAGCTTCTCAGAAGCTTATGCGAAATAACGGAGGCTTTGCCTGCTATATATAGGCATGGCGACGAGGACAGCTGTCCTCTGCATGGTTAAGGCAGCTTAATTAGTTGCCAAATGTACGGCAATTGAATTTTACACATCATACAATTTTTGATGTAAAATTTTTAATTTAGAAAAATATAAAAATTTGGGTATAAGTTTTTAATGTATTTTTATGAATTATCGTATAATTAAATTATCGTACAGCAACAAGCCTAGTTTTGAAAGTTTTAACCTTTCCGTCTGCTTCTTTCTTTCTCTAATAGATTAATTTGCATCTAATTGGTTTTATCCATTCGGGTGGTTCTACAAGTTCCTAAACCTGATTGGAATACATAGATTATATCTCTGAATTCATAACCCTTTGCCAAATATCTGCATCTTTATCTTGAAGTGCTTTATTGTAGCTACAGGGCTCGGTATCTAATTCTACCGGGATCCTGTTAAAAGACTCTCCCAGAAACATATACCGGTTAGGTTGATGAACAACCCTCCCACTACGACGAGGCACTACCTGTGTTTGTATACAAGTAGTAACACGCTGTGCAGAATCAGAACCCTGTGCATCATTACCCTGTTCTTAATTTGCACCTATCCCGATAATCCTCCCACTACGATGAAGTATGAGATATCAATGACTTATTCTTCTATTCTACTGGTATTTTCTCTCATTTTTTTCAGAATAATATTATTTTTTGGGCCTGTGATCCATAATATAATTCTCTTCCAAGAATCGGGCATTGGTGCTAACAATGACCTTATGATCCTTAGGATTATAAATCAGACCACCCTTCGTTCCCTTGGGATACTCTACAAAAAAAATAAACTTCTGTCCTCGGTTCTAACTTACCCGTGTTTCCTTTCAGCACATGTGCTGGACACCCCAAAATTCGAATGTGTTTCAGACTAGGCTTACGCCCGGTCCATAATTTTGTGGGGGTAGAAGGTACTGACTTAGAAGGTACCAAGTTCAGAAAATAAGTTGTTGTCTCTAAAGTGAGTCCCCAAATGGATCGGGTAAATCAGAATAACTCATCATGGACCGAACCATTTTCAGAAGAGTCCTATTCCTTCTTTCTACTACACCATTATGCTGCGGAGTGCCAGGTGTAGTTAACTGAGATGTAATCCCCTCTAATAATAAGTAGTTCTTAAACTCTCCATAGAGGTATTTTTCACCATAGTCGGATCGTAGTGATTTGATACTTTTACCCAGACACTTCTCTGCCACCGCCTTGAATTTTTAAAATTTCTCAAAGCATTCAGACTTACGGTGCATTAGATAAATGTATCCATACTTTGAGTAGTCATTAATGAAATTGACGAAGTACTCAAAGCCACCTCTAGCTCAGATTGTCATAGGACTACACACATCAGAATGAATCAGCTCCAACAATTCTTTAGCTCTATAGTCTTTTTCTGAAAAGGACCTCTTGGTCATCTTACCCTCTAAGCAAGATTCACAGATTGGAAGTGTCTCCACTTCTAGTGAACTCAAAAGTCCATCTACTACCAGTTTGTTTATCTTTTTTAGATTACTATAATCCAATCGTAAGTGCCAAAGAAACGTTTGGTTCATTAAAGAATGAAACTTTCTCTTATATGGTAATATAGATGTATTATTCGTTTAAGTCAGTTACAGTGTATGAGAGACTGAAGTAATAATATAAAGATCATCCACCAATGTACCAGAATAGATAACCAATTTATTATCCTTAACAACCACAGAGTTATTAAAATAAACCAAATATCCATCTTTAACTAATCCAAAAATGAAAATTAAGTTTCTTCTAATGAAAGGTACGTAAAAACAATCTCTTAATATTAAAATTCTATCTTTACCAAAATTAAGAGTGACATCTCCTACTGCAACTGCTGTTTTCTTTTTTTATAATTAATTATAACATAAAAAAATACAAATTTTCAAGGGACATACCCCAGGTAATTACATGAGAGACGAGTAGAAAAACCTCTTATAACACAAAAAATCTAACCCCCCGCCGAACCGACGGGGGGACCTAACAAAAAAACTATATTCCACGCACAATCCGCATGGATAGAAAATACCAACATATACAACTATCTAGCAAAAAGAACTAGTCATCCAATCACAACATAACAAAATCTTGTTGAAGCTCGGCTCCTCGAAAAGCTCCAAACCTCAGCCAAGAAATTACCTACTCACCTAAGAAGATTTGCCAAAGAACCTCTATAAAACTGAGAGAATAACCAAACCTCCATGCTCAAGAGGTCAAAAAGGCTTGTCCTCTAAACAATCAGGTAAACTGACATAACCTGAGCAAGCAAAGAAAAGAAACCTCCATAGTCAAATAAAGGCTATGACAAAATAGCCCCTAAGGATCAACCACAGGTCCAAAGAACAGCCAAAAGGGAACCATCAAAGGTCTATGAGTATAGTACCAGGGGTAGATGGGCCCCTAGCTATCCAAAAGAAGCAACGCCAGATCAGCCCCAAAAAACTCCAGCTCAAAATCGGTCAACACAAATTACCAACCTACCATGCGCACAGGGTCGCCAAACATAAGCGGTGGGAGACCCCTACAAGTCAGCAATGAGTAATGGGTAAACTTTCTAAGAGAATTCGTCTAAGAGAAACCTAGGCCAACCCAAAGGAAACTCAACCATCGGATCCAAACGAAGTAGGCCATCAGCTAGACCCCACTCAAAGAACCACCAAGGCCCTACTATAGGTACCCAGCTAGAAGTACAGACAGATCCTCATCTAATCCAAAGCAATCTCAGCTCCACAATTAGGGCAACACACACCCCAGCTGTAAGGGGGAAACAATTGGATATAAGAAAGCTCGAGAAAAAAAGAACCCAAAGAAACTTCCAACAAGAGGTATCAAGGAGCCGTCCAAAGAGACCTTAATCTAGATGTACCCATCTATACAAAAAACCACTATGCATCGTGGGCCCCCAAGTCAAGAGGTAAAGCCAGCAGCCAACAGTAACAAGCGAACCCAATCATAACCCTGTCAACATAAACCCAGCATCTTTGATAAGCACCACACTCATGGGTGCAAGGAGGTAAAGATAGACATCTCGAGCATATAAGAAGGGCGAAAGGTAAGCCTAAACAAATGGCATACATGATCACCTCAAAACTTCTCAAAAATCCTCTGCCCAAGCAATAATAAACAAATAGGATCAAAGAGCTTACAAGACCAAGGAAAACCACAGACCCAGTCAAGGAACTCAGCCTCACAGAGATAGTCACACTCCCCAAACAATGGAAAAAAAAGAAAGGGACAAGAACACCTCAGATGATGATAGCAGAAAACCATACCAGAGTTAGTTCCTTAGTCCAGACAACCATCATTGGGAACCAACAACAGCCGATAGTAACAGCCCAACTCAAGACTTACCAAAGTAAACACAGCATCACATATAAGCAACGTTCTCCAGGGTGCGACGGGAACGCTCTCCTGGAGTGGAAGGAGAAAAAGATAGACACAGAGCTCACAAATGAAAGACGATAAGAGGGCCAAAACACACAGCAGTACATGGCTCTCCACAACACCTCTGAAACCCTAGTTACAAACTGCAACATAGCTGAGAAGAACTTAGAACCCTAGAAGCTCAGAAGGTCAAAGAAAGCTGGTTCTCAACCACGGCGCTAAGGCGCATGAGATAGAACATTCCCAAGGAAACCCTCCGCACGAAATTAGATGGCTAACACCTAACCAAACTGCCAACAGTCCCACCTCTACACCCAAGCCAACGTAGCTTAAACAGCTTAGGACAAGAGCACCTCCCAGACCATATAACAACTCGATCAACAAAAGCCACATAGAACCATTAGAATCACAATTTATCCCATCTGATTAAAGGGAACCCGACTCTACGGGACCTACTTTGCACCAGCAAGAAAGGCATAGTAACTTCGCAATAATCTGAATGACAGATCACAGCTTAATACTCATAAAAACACGGATTAGTCATTGGATTAATCACCACTTAATCACAAATAGACACAATTCTCCAAGACAAAATCTTAATCCAAATTACAATTAATCTTAACCAACACCAATAATAGTGCAGGAGCCAGCGATTTTTGATAAAATTAAACAAAAATAATCCCATAATAAAAAATCGGCTGCACCATTGCAAACCATGTTGTTTTCCCATCAGCCACGATTTTGCAAAATGGGGGCCCATGTTGCATTACCTGATTTCATTCAACAGGACCACTAAAAAACCCAAGCACATTTACATATGTATACAAGCATAAACTGCCGCGATGGCCAATTGTAAGAAGCAAAGAAGCGGGTCCCACTTATTTTCGGGTCCCACTACCATAGACAAATTCCACTTCGCCATTATAGCCAACTTTCGGTAAACCACAACTAATCTTCACACATTCCTCAGCCATCAGATGAGATCTAGCTATGTCCAAACTGGGTCCCATAAAACATTTCACTTTCCACTAAAAAAACCCCTTCGAAATAGTGGGGTCCACATAAAACCAACTGGTTTGCTCTAAGGGACACACTGCCCACAGGTTGCTTTTGTTCATCCCAATGCAACAGTCTGACATCACAATTGATAGCACACTAACATTTCTGGCCCACATGCACCAGGGGCATGATATCAACTTCATCTTCTTCGAATAGCTTCGGCCATATCTACAGCTGTCCAAAATCTTGGATGCATATTTAATTGCAAATTCGTTGGAACAAACCCAGAGATAACAGGATCTAAACAAAACATAGCACCGAAGAGCTACGGATCGACTATAAACCATATAAACATAGTAGCCATGAAAACACCAAAAATGGTAAAGCCGAGGCCCAATCTTCACCGCTAGGATCTCAGATCGGTAAAAGCTTAACTATGAGACCCATGACCAAAAAACACTGAGGGTGCGTGGTCCCCTGAATCCATAACCCAGTTTAAACCAAAACGAGCAAGAAACAAGAACTAGTCTTGATACACCATGTTCATTTCGGCAAAACAAAAACTACATTACAACCTCAGCTCCAATGGACTATCCATGGAGGACGTAAGGGAACAAACTTATGAACATCCCAAATGAAGATGCATCTTTCTTTAAAGCAAACAAAACACTAAATAAAACCAAAATCAATATACCGGGGGCAATTGAGTTTAACCCGCTATGAAGAGTATCTATCTTCACAATCGTTAACCTATAAGCACAGTAGATATCGTGGTCGTCTCTTCACAGTCGTTGACCCATAAAAAAATCGTATTTGCTGTAACCTGGTTCGAGCACCCGATGTGCAAAACACGCCCAAGTAGGACTTCAATGTAGGATCTGGTGAAGTTCACAAGGTCGATGACCTACGTCTCAAAGCTCATCTTACCATATTAAACATGGAAGGCCCAAGGGAGAGCATTCTCTAGAGAGAGAAGCTCTCCCCCAGCTACGATCCCCTAGTCAATTTAAGTTTCTTTGCAATTGCTGTTACCTTTGTATTATTGTCCATATGCAGGTAAATCTCCCCATCACTAAGTTTTTGAATTTCTTAGAACTCCTGTAATGAATTGCAGACATGAATAGTAGCTCCCGTATCTACACACCAGGTACTGGTAGATAACACCGCTAAATATGCTTTTACAACCAGTGAACAGAAATTATCCTGTTTGTTCTGCCTTCTGAGAATTACAAGACATAACTTTATCTAGTGTCGAATTTGATTGTAGTGAAAATATCTACCTTTTGGCTTTTTCACACCAGTCCGTAGCCCACTAACTACCCTGAAAACTATGTCTTCTTATTTCTGAATCTTTTTATTCTTCATGCCTTTTAACCCAGAGGAAGAATTTTTTTCAGAAACAAACATATTTTCTGGTATTGAAGGAGTACCATTTGTAGTTAAAACTATATCCAAGTTACATTTTCAGTCAACAAAATTGAGTCCCATTAGTTTATTTTCTTTGAGTATTAAAGCGAGTGGGTTGAAAGTCATTTTAATCCTAAGAATTGCATAATTAAAAAAAATATTAATTATGATGAGTAAAACTTTGAATTTATTTTAATTTGATTTCCTCTACCATTTAAAAATTAATTCGCCAGCAGCCTGGTAACCTGAGAATAGCATGGCTCAATGGGAGGACGTCTGCTATCCTTTATAAGACCAGACAGGCTAATTCCGTTTAATTTTACTATTTAGACAACTGATCATGCCAAATAAAATTAACTAGCTGATATAGTTTCAGTCTACTATATAATAGTAGTGACTCAGATAAAAAGGATATTATAATATACAGTTAAGTGTTAACCATTACCTAATCATAAATCATTCGCTTCGCAATGAACCCTTCAGATGGAAAAATAATTCACACTAACAATTATTCAGAATTATTCCTAAAATGAGGTTTATATTGGCGATACCGCAATTAATCTATCCGATGAGGAGGAAGGCCTTACTGCCAATACGGAGGCTTTAATTGTATCTCCTACAAACAGGTGATGGAGACCGCATGATTTATCTGTGAATAAATTTTCTCTCCAACTTAAATTTTTAAAATATCTTTTAGGGTTATAAAAATTTGTTTAATTAAAATAAATTTATTAATTTTGAAAGTCACACGATCTGAAAAAATTAAACATTTTTTCTTGTACACGATTCTAAAGATTCTAATTTATCAAACTATCTTTCGTATTTAAATGCACAACAAACAAAATTTAATAAATGCACAGTTTTTCCTCTAACTTTTTAGCTAAGATAGTGATTAAAGAAATTTATTTATTTTATTTTCTGTTCCACATTTTTTGAAAAATAATAATTTATTTTGATTAAATATTTTTTTATTTAATTAATTCAAAATTCAGAATTAATTCTCACGTTTTTTCAAGATATCCGATTTAAAAAAATCATCTTAAACGTGATATTTTGTAAAAAATAAAATATCTAAAGTTTTTTTATTTAATTAAAATTAATTAATTAAAAAACTTAATTTTATTTTTCATTACAAAATATTTTAATTAAAACTGAATTTTTGAATTAATTAAATTAACATGATAAAGAAGACAATCTCGTATCAGTCTCGTATCTATCAGAATATACATCAAAATCAGTCCCGGGAGAGAAAAAGTTATCGACAACCACCAGCCACCGCCGACACCACCATACTGCCACCTTTAGGCAACTCCTGCTGCCTCATCCGGGCTCGGTTTTCAACGAACTTTATACAGTTGAAAATCTCTCGAAATATAAAATTTTTCTATCAAAAAATCTACTAAAAATTGCCTGAAAAACAGCCAAAAAAATGTCCGAACAACAAAAAAATACCACTGGCCGCAACAGCACTACGCAGCTAACTTTCTGGGGCTTTTTCGACCTCTTTTCGAACTCGGTTTTTAACGTACTTTATATCAAAATAAATCTCTCAAAAAGTACTATTTTTTTTCGAAAAAATTACTCAAAATAGCCCGAAACACTGTCCAAAGCTGCTGTCGCCGCATCTAGCGTCGCCGCCTTTAACCGCTAACTTTTTGAGGCCATTTTGACCTCAGCTGAACTCCGTTTTTGACGTACTTTATATCAAAAGAAATCTCTCAAAAAGTATTAAATTGTTGTCGAAACAGTTGCTCGAAAATAGCCCCAAAAACTGCCTGAAAGCTCCTGCCGCTGTTGCCACCGCCGATGGCTTATTTGCTACCTGTTTGGGTTGTGATTTTGGTCCCTTTTTTTTTAGTTTTTTATAGTATTTTGAGGTACATTTTATTACTATTTTATGTTTAAAAATATTTTCAAAACATAGTCCTACAAATGGCCCGAAAAATCATAAAAATCGTCACCAAACAGTCACTGGCAAAGCCATAGAAACCAGGCTATTTTGGTGATTTTTTCTTACTATTTTGGATTTATTTTTTATGTTGTTTTTTATACATAAATGCTGCAAAAAAACTCATCGAAAAAATAATTTAAAACCATTAAAAACTTATCGCAATCTGTGGCCCGTTAAAATCCGAACCACTGCCAGTGCCGCCTTTATTCTTCGTGTTCTTAGACATATTTAATTTGTTCTTAAATAATCTAAATAGATATTTAAAAATATAAAACTAGCTATTACATCAATCATATGTTCCAAAGGCTCACATTCAATCTATAACGATCAACTCCCGTGATTAAAAAATTTATCATCATTTACACCATTCAATCGAACATGAAAAATAAATAACGATTATAAAACCAGGATGAGAAGACCTGCAAAATAAAGTTAGCAACCGTTTTAAAACTATCCAACCCCGATAATAGAAAATAAAAAATAAAACGGCTCTGATACCAATTGTTGGAGGTAAGACTGCCAAGATCTTTATTTT